>PVLD010002331.1:0-169001 GCA_004027595.1 Dinomys branickii | reverse complement strand
CTTCCGGGAGTTAAGCTGTTACAATGTGTAGCCGCCCAAGGACAGAGTAAACCAGAGGGCCTGAACTGTCAAGATAAGGACAAACCTCATGACTAAGGAATTTATAAAATATACCTTTCCTGGGCTACTTCTATCCATATTAGGAAACAACCTCTGCCACTAACCCCAGACCTCCACATAGCTATTTCCCCCAATGAATATAAAAGCCCCTTTAAAGTAACCAATGCCATCTGCTTCTGTAACCGCGCTTGCAAAAACCCTCCTCCCTTTGTTCTAAAGCATATAAGCCCTGCTCGGGCCCAACTCGGGGCTCTCTGTTCCTGTGTGTTCAGTGAGCCCCACGCATGCCTGGATAATAAAGACCCCTTGCGAATTGCATGAGTGAGTGTCTGTTGGTGTCTTCCTACACGTGGCGGGCATCTGCACCCCCACAAATTTATTATGCTTATGATTATGGCTTTGATTTGCATCCATCTATTTATTTTAAAAAAACCTTGAGTTTATCTTTTTATAGCTGAGTAATGCTCCATTGTATAAAAATACCACATTTTTTTTATCCGTTCCTCTGTTGATGGGTATTTGGGTTGTTTCCAAGATTTAACTGTTATAAAATGGGCTGCTGCTATAAACATGGGTATATGTATATCGCTCTTCTGTGATGTTTTTAATTCTTCTGGGAAAATACCCAGGAGGGGAATACTTAGCTTAAGTGGGACCTCTAATCCTAGTTTGTGAGGAATTTCCACACTGATTTCCACAGGCATTTCACCAATCTGCACTTCTCCCAGCAGTGGAGAAGTGTTCCCTTTTCCTAACAGTCCCTCCGGCATTTGTTATTGGTTGATTTCTTGACGATAGCCATTCTTTTGTGAGATGGATTCTCAGTATTGTTTTAATTTGCATTTCTCAAATGACCAGTGGTGTTGAGCATTTTTTCATATATTTATTTGTCAATCAAACTAATATTTTTTTCATCTGAGAAGTGTGTATTGACTTCAGATGCCCATTTTTGGAATAAGCATTTGAATTTTGGGGGCCTGATATTTTTAAATTCTCTATATATTCTAGATAGAAATCCTTTGTCTGATGGAGAGTTGACTGAAATTTTTTCCAAGTTTGTGGATTTTGTTTTCATTCTGTTGGTGATTTATTTTAATGTGCAAAACCTTTTCAGTAAGCTGAGCTCCTAGGTGCTGATTCTTTAAAGGATTTCCCTTGCAGTTTTACTTTTGTTAATGAACTCTGCCTATGTCTTCAAGATTTCTACCTATTTTCTCTTCCAGTACATTTAGTGTTTCTGTTTTGATTATTTAGATATTTGATCCATTTTGGCTTTAGTTTAGGGAATGGTGATAGACATAGTTCTGGTTTTAGTTTCTGGCATGTGGAGATTTTCCAGGATTAAAGGGACTTTCTTCTCAGTGAACATGTTTGGCCCCTTTGTTGAAGATGCTTGTAATTGTGTCTGCATCTTCTAATCTGTGCCATTGATCTCAGGTCATTTTTTTTCCATTACCATGCTGATTTTATCACAGTGGCTTTGTAGTATAATTTCAAGTCAGGAATTGTGATGCCTGCTGGCTTTCCTTTGTTGCCCCAGATTGTTTTTGCTATTCTAGTCCTCTTCTGGTTGCAGATGAGTTTTGAAATGTTTCCTCTAGATCTGTGCAGTATACTAATGGTATTTTAATTGGGATTGCATTGAATCTGTACAACACTTTGGGGAGTATGGCCATTTTCACAATGTTGGTTCTTCCTATCCATGAAGAAGGCATATCTTTTCATTTTCTGAAATCCTCTTTGATCTCTTTTTGCAGAATAGCATAGTTTGTACTGCATAGATCTTTTACTTCCTTTATTAGACTGATTGCTATGTATGTCATTTTTTAGATGCTACTATAAAAGGTGTGGTTTCCCTAATTTCTCTGTCTGTTTGGTGTTTGTGTACAGGAATGCTATTGATTTTTGAGTGCTGAGTTTGTGTCCAGCTACACTACTAAACATGGATATGAAATATATAATCCTTTTGCCAGAGTATTTGGGATCTTGTATGTAGAATGTCATCTGCAAATAATAATTTCATTTCTTCCTTTCCTATCCTTACTCCTTTTATTTTTCTCTCCCTTGTCTAATTGCTGTAGCTAATATGTCCAAAACTATATTGAACAGGAGTGGAGACAGTGGACACCCTTGTCTTGTCCATGATTTTAAAGTGAAAGCTTTCAGTTTTTGCCCATTCAGTATGATGTTGCCTGTTGGTTTGTCATAGATGGCTTTTGCCTGAGTGAGATAAAGAGCATCTGAGGTGGATTGAAAACTGGTGGTCAACTTATAACCCCCAGCTGAACTAAGTAAGCATGGTTCTGGGTGTGGGAGGCCCACCTGAGGATTGTTACCAGTAATATAGAGGCAGAACTGGAGAAGAGGTAATTAGGCTGTTGGGAGCTGCAGTGGGCTGTTGCGAGCTGGTGGAAGCTGTCGGAACTTATTGGAGGTGGATAGAAGTTGTAAGGACATGTAGGTTTTCTTGGAGGGGCTTGTCATGGTGGCTGTCCTGATGAACTTGGCTGTTTTCATCTTGCAAGGAACTCAGGACCTTGTTGGCAGTGAGAATAGCTTTGGTTCACTTTCCATTCCATCAGCCAGTAGTGCGTCACGTACAATCTCAGGTTGGCAAACTTCAGCAAAGAGTAGTGACCTACTGCATTTCCATTGTGTATAGTGTGGTATTCACCTCTGATGAAATGTACACTGTAATTCATTTCAATTTAATATTCTTTTAACATATTTGAATTAAAATTTTTTATAATTTTCATATTGTTTTAAGTGTTTAGGCAAAAATAATTAAAATCATAAATATTATATAAATACTTATATACCACAAAATCCTGCAATATGGTGAGCACTCTGCCATATAGAATTAGATACATTTTTTTTGAAAAGTCATAATACAGTGAAGCCATAACAAGTGAATCATGACATGGTGAAGGACAACTGTATAACCATTATTAAAGTCCTCTCATCTTATTTTGGAACTGAGTATCATTTTTCTTGTTTCTGTGTTGTTTTGTTTTTGTCTGTTGTTATTTTGTTTTCTTTTTGTTCTCTTTAAGATTAAAAAAATGCCCACAGCAGCATTCAAACCTTCAACACATGAGATTTTTGGAGGGATTATTTTGGAATTTAACCATAATACACATATCCACATGCTAATACAGAGATCACAGCTATACTTTATAAACAATAAGTTTGAGGAATAGGTAATGATTAATTATTTCATCAATCTTGCATGTCTCTTTTTTTGAGAAACTACATTGAAGATCTCAATACATAATACAACAACCATCGATAATTTCCTACCAATTTGTCTGTAACTCTGTATTGATGTACCATTCTTATGCTATTTTGTAAATGGATGTGTTTGTTAATATGTTTTTCTTGTCTTATTTTTAAAATAAATTTTAAAAATTGAAAAAACTAACCAATAAGCTTGTGATTGCTGTGGTTTGATCATCCTTAATAGAACTGTAATGGACATAGGATTCCAACAGTTCCTGCTCGGCAGTAACGTATACTCTATTACCCTTTTATGAGACCAAACTTGTGTTATAGATAGGAATGCATAGCAACTTTTAATCATCATTTCTTGCTTAGCAGGCTTACAATTCTCTAGTTATTTCCTTCCTCCTATTAAGCTCTTTCAGATCCATCAACTCCTTTGATTTCATGTGCTATAGTAGGGCTAAATATATAGTCAGTATCAATAACTTTTCTGTCATTAATTAATGACCATTTTGGATTGTAGACACGAAAATATTCTAAATCATGGAGACTGCACGCGTGCAGAATTAAGTTTTATGTCCATCAGTCTGTCTATACATCATCTATCTAATCTATATAATCTATCTAACTCATCTTTCATCTGCATACAGTTTTATAAATTTATTGTTATTAATCTGGTTTCAGTATATTTGCATTAAGTTCATAATACACTTTCTATTAGTTTTCATATTTATCTCCTGTTTTGGGTTTTTTAATCCAATTTTCTTACTGATCACATGATATCCATGCCAACAATATTATTTTTTGCAAGATTTCTATCAAGTAATGCTTACAAAGTAATTTTTCAATTATAAAACTAAATTTTCAGTAAGCATTGACTATCATCAAAATATTTTAAGAAATATAGATTCATTTATAATAAACAAAGAGATATCAGTCAGCATTTTATAAAAACAAGTGCATAAATAGTAACTTATCAAGTCTAAGAAAATAAATGCAGAGGCTTAGGTTAAATATAAATATATGCAAGAGAGGCTGAAAGCTAACTTTATGTTTTAAAATTTTGTTTGTCTTCCTTTTTTCCCACTCTCATTTTCTTTTAAGTCAGAAACACAAAATTGATCTTGTGGGATATATGAGGAATAAACTATTTGCACTCTTTTCATTCATGGCCTAGCAAGACCTCCAGCTGATAAATGTGATTGCTTCAGGTGAAAAGTTTGATTGCTCTCATGAAAAGAGTGAAAGCATGGTAATGAGGGGAATCACTTTCACAGATAGTCCATGCCTCCTGGGTTTGCATACATAGCATAACAGAAAAAGAAATTACACAGGGAATGTATCAGAATGAGGGTTACCTTGGAAGGAATGTGAGAAAGAAACAGCACTGCAGAATTGTGTATACTTCAGCAGCATGATCCAAGCATGGCTGCCTCTCCCAGTTATATGTGTAAATTATGTATGGCCTAGCTGGTGGATCATTTTAAAGTGATATATAATCATATAGAGAGAATGTGTCAAAAGTACTAGTGTAACATTTCTAAATATTTGGTTTTTTTGTATAACCTACACAACTCCAATTAACATTATAATAATGAAAAGAAAATAATTCAAAAGAAATGCACCTTGTACTCAATAAACAACATTGATCATACAGATTATTACTTCACTCATTTTTCAATCTTACTAAAAAGATAATAGAAAACTTTGCACACCTTTATTACCACATATTGATTAAATTTCCCTATTATACTTTGCCTGTATGTGTGCATGTGTGTCTTTCATTCTGGCAAGTGAACTCAGGAGATCTCTACTAGTCTCAGCATGTTTTCAAACTATTTTTTTTTCAGTATTATACGATTAACAGGGATAGGATCTTGCTAAGCTACACAAGTGAGACTTGAACTTATAATTGTTCTGCCTCATCCTTTCTCAGCGCCAGGTAGCCTAATCTTTAAAAAATACAGGCTGCTGAACTTTTACAAAATGTCAAAGTTAATTTTGTTCATTCCACAATGGACCCTTAACCAAAAAAAAAAAATAGTGAACTTCATTCACCTTCTATATTAAGAAATGCTACTGACCAAGGTTGAAGATAAGTATATTATCCTAGTACAAATTTACTATTTGTTTTTTCTCTCCCATTATACTTTATACAGCATCTTATTTTGTCAGATACTGTAGTCTTTCTTAATCACGGGGCTCCATCTAAAATGTTCCCTAAGTACAGACTGGAGTTGTTATTCACTTCAGCATTGCCAATGGTTAATATGATAAGTATCCAATAAAGTGCTGCCCTGAGTAACAGTTTATGGAGATAAGTCAATGGAAATATAGATTTAGTAGATTTCTGACCATAAATTTGCTTATTAAAAATATTTCATTTTCTCTTATTTATGAATATCACAAGATAATTTCCCTCTCTTCATGATATTCATATTGAGAGACTGAGAAATTAAAGATAACAGTGTCACATATCAACTGGTCATTTGATTCTCAGGATAAGAAGTGATAAACTGTGTAAAATATCTTTGTCAGCATGGAGCTGCATTTTTACAATCAGGGCTATATTAAAAGTTATTCTTTTTGAAATAGAAATTAATTCATTCTTTATCAAATCTAGCAAAGTTGTACTTAATTACACAAAGACACATCAGTGATCATTTCTAGCTCATTCAAGTCAGCTTTTGAAATCATTTTCTGTTGTTTTCTTTATATGTTAAATTCTATGTTTATTCATTATGCTTTTACGCATAATTTGGTTTATATTTTTTGAAATTGAAAAAAATGCTCAGTGAGATTACTTCTAGGCATTGCTTACAAAAATAATTATTGATTATGGATACCTACACCTGGACACTTCAACAATATGAAACGCATAAATATCCATATGGCAATAAAATTAAAGATAAAGAGCATTACTTCTGGCCAATATTTTAGAAGTGGAATTAAATTTACCTTTAAGACTGATATAAATACACAATCTGGACAAAATGCACAGTATCACATTTTACACAGCATTGGTCTCCAGTTGCAAAACAGTAGTGTTTTGTGAGAGATAACAAACAAAAACACTAGCATGAGATGGAGCCTAGGACCTGGTGAGAGATTTGGAGTTTGCACAGGAAAACAGAAAGCAGCTGGAGACAAGAAGGTTCTCAGAAAGGTGGAGACAGAGATGAAAACCTACGCTGGTTAAAGTGGTTTAAAGTGACAAGACAGAAAGTAAAGAATATTTCAACAGACAAAGAACTCTTGAGAGTTATGTGCAGCCTCATAGGAATTTAGGAAGTTACTCAGCATACCTATGTGAACAAACTACCTAAAAATCAGAGGAAAACACCTGAAATACCCAAAGTGCACACCACCTGGCACTAGCGAAGGACTGTGAATAGCCCTTTGCTACTGTTTAAATCAGAATGTGTCTGCCAAAGGCCCATGAGCTAAAGGTTGGCCTCCCAGCTTGGAACTGTTGAGCAGTTATAGAGGCTTTAAGAGTGCGTGCAGCATTAAGGTCATGGCTTTAAGTGCCTGGGTTGTGGAACTCAGGTCTTTCTTTGTTTCTTCTCTCCATCTCTCAGCATGAGGTGAATTGCTTTCCTTCCTAATGAACTAAAGTAATGATGTGTTGCCTCAACCCAGGAACAGAGGAGTGGGGCACACTGATCATGGATTTCGAACTCTAAAGCTGTGAGACAAAACAAAATTCCTACTTATAAATTCGTCGTGAATTTCAAATACTTATAGTGACAGAAGGGTACCATTGTCTCTACCAGCCACATAAGAATACCACTTGATTCAAGAGACCTTGGGTATGATAAGTGGACCTTGTCTATAATAAATCCTAACCTCTTTCTGCCAAGCAAAGCTTCATATCAACTTGTAAGGGAAAAGAGATTTCATGTAATTAAACTGCATTCTAGAAAAATAAATGAGTATTTATGGTATAAAAATTGTCCAACACCCAATAATGCAAAGTGTGCAACACTTGGCATCTAGTTAAAAGCACGTTAATATGCAAAAAAGGAGGAAATACAACCTATATGAAGGAGAAAATCAATGTTTCAAAACGGATACAGATGTTAGAATTAGCTGAAAGGATAGTAAAGTAGTTATCCTGACTGTAACCTGTTTGTTCAGTAAGCTAGAGGAATGACTGTGTTACATAGAAACAAAAGAAATATAAGAAAAGGAACTGAATTTCTAGGGATATGTTTTACAATATATACGTTAGAGTCTGAATCTATATATTAAAGGCTAAAAACTTGAAATAGGTAATAGAAACTACCTAATGTAAATCGTCAAGGAAACAGCTATCATTGTGCAAAATGAGCTTGTTGCCTCACAAAACTGAATAATTAAATCACAGACAAAAAGGAGGAAGATAGGAGAGAATACTAGAAACATAGAAAGAAAGATGACTCCTTGTTGTGAACAAACCCTCGTGGTCACCATGTTGTTCTCCATCCAGAATAAGCAAAGAGTGGGGATCGCCAAGTTGTTCTGTAGCCAATGATCACAGGCAGCTGGGTGGGCTGGATCTCAGGTTCTCTAAACCTGTTTCTCTGCATGTAGAGCTGGCAAAGTATTTTCAAAATTTGGAAAACAAGGTATAAACCTACTTGCCTAAGAAAATTAGACCTTGAAGAATAAGAAATATATATATTTTTAAAAAACCCTCCATCATTCCAAAATCAAAAAAGCATGAAATGGGAACATGTAGACTGGGATTCCAGAAATGCTTGTAACTGGTTCTCACTTCCAAGGTGAGCTGTAAACTTATTATATATACTGAACTCCTAAGGGCAAAACAATAATACAGTACTCTTCACTAACTCTTTTAAATATTGTACTTCATAACTGTAAATTGTGAGAAGTAGATTAACTTATTTTCTGTGAGGGAGACACTGAAAGCCTGGAGATAAACATATACTCCTGAAAGACTCTCTCAGAAAATTCTGGGTAAAATAATGGAACGGCAACACTGAGGCTAAGTTTGTGGCTGGCTGAGTATAATTTTTAAAGTTCAGTTTGTAAGCCATGTTTAGTTTCCTTGGGGAGGTTTTTTTATAAAATATGGGAAAACCACACCTGATAAACTGAACCTGGTGTTGGATACAGACAAATAGACTTGTTTGACTGCATATAGCAAATAATCAAGATGGTCCAACGTAAAAAGTACTGGCATGGGGTAAAGACCGTAGATTACTCACAGGTCAGACTTTGTGGTCTGCCTCTGAATAAGTCAAGTTACTACTACATATAGAATATATTCAAAGAAAGTAGACACTGTTTTGACAACATTAAGGGAGACAGGTTATGGTGAGACAGGAAATAAATCAGATACAGGCAGTTAGGACACAGGCACACAAAACAGAGTTAAAGGTAAACAACAACAAAAACTGGCACAAAAAAGCAGACATGGGTAGAAGCCCTAAACTACTAAAGAAGGGGAGAGAAACAACTAATGGATATCTTTAGCCACCCAAAGCTGCTGCAGAATGTGAACAAGCTTCCGATTGGCCAGTGGGTGTTGACAGTTTGTGATCATCTTCATTATTGGGTCTTGGAACAGTGCTCGTTACCCCAAAGGATATGGCACACATCACTGTAGTAACCGTAAAAAGGAAACACTTCTTTCTGCTCAGGTTCGTACAAACTGTCGGGCAGAGTCCTCTCTGGCATCTCTCTTTTATATCCCCTCACCTTCACATGGAGGGAGCTTTCTTTTTTTTGCTTGTTTATGCTTTCTTAATAAACACCCTTGTTGTAACTCGTGCCTCCTCCATCAGCAGTTGTGTTCTTTGACACTGTGTGATGCAAACCTGGTGTTCTGGTAACAGTACTAAGTATGTAAATTAGAAATCCATAGAGTACAATATTCCAATAGGTATTTTGACATATAATATACACTTGGAAACTTTGAGAGGCGGGATTTAGTAATTAAGTCAGTGGGGCACTAAACTTGAAAGGGATTAATGTAGTTCATAAGACTCTTGCCAGAGAATAGAACAAGCCTGGGCCCTCCCCATTCTAACTTCCTGTCTCACCATGTATTCCATTACATATACCCACCAGGAGGCCCTCACCAGAGGCCTAACAAATGACTGCTGCTCTTGGACATTCTGTCTCCAGGTAAACCAAATAAACCTCTTTTCTTTATACCTGTGCAGTTTCTTGTATTTTAATAGAGCAACAGAAGACAGACTAATATATCTACCAAACATTAAAATGTAGAAACATAGTGGGGGGTGAAATATCAGTTGATTATCCTGGAGGTAGCAAGACTGACAGCAAACTGGTATGAGACTGTGGATAACTTATCAAAAGTGAGGGAAAATATCAACATTCAAAATCTGAAGTATGCTTGATTTTAAGTTTTAATTTAATTTTTTGACACATAATAATTGCAAATACTGATAATAAGAATGGTGTTTTGATCCATGTTTGTAATGTGATGAGCACCACAGGCTAACTCACATATGCATGAATAGAATTTTATTACATCCTTCAAGTGGGCACAACTGTACTCCTTTTACCTAATTTCTTTGTTATACTCAGTGCAATATTGTTAAATGAAGTGCACTTTCCATTGGACGCATATCACACTTAAGCCACTGTTATGAAAAACCTGGCAAGTAAAAACGCATTAGGTTTGAGCACGTCTGTAACTGCTCCACCCACGTAGGATATTGAGTGAAAAAAATCAATTGAATTTCAGTCTTACACGCCTATGTCTGGTCAGATGGGCAACCATTTTGAAGATGACACTGTGTAGTATAACAACCATTGTTAATATCCTGTCACCATGTTTTGAAATTCTGTATCAGTTTTATTGCTCTCTGTGCTGTTTTATTTATGTATTTGTTTTTGTTATTTTTTAAATGAAAATATTTATATGTATATATAAGGATAGCTGGAATAGGTGTACTTCTGATGTCAGTGGTTTACTGAGAGGAAGTCAGTCCTTAAAATTTTCTTTTTCCTTGACCAATTTTGCACACTTGAATTTGGTATTCAGAATGACTGATCTGAAAGCAACAATATGCAGTATAAGAACCATTGTTGAACTCCTACCATCTTGTATGGTGAAACTCTGCATCATTTCCAGTTTTTTTAATTTTTTATTTTATTTTATTTATTTATGTTTTTACTTGTTACTCTCTTTGATTGTTTGATCAGTCTTACATTCTTATGTCTAGTGGGCAGAGCAACTTTGTTGAAGATAACAGTATGTAGTATAGCAACCACTGTAAATTTCTATCATTTTGCTTTGAGGTCATGTATCATTTTTGCTGTTTTTTGTGTTGTTTTGATTTTGTCTTCATTGTTGTTTTGTCAATTTTTTAATTCTTGAAATTAAAGGAAAAGATTATCCTATGTCTGTAAAAATATGTGGTTGTGATTAACATTGTCCAAAGAAGGAGTTTAGAGTCTCCATTATGGTTCAAATTTTGGTTGCTGTTAAGATGATTGTTTTGCATAAAACTCTTAAGGAAATACTTCAAGACAAAATGATAAATAGTAAAATATACATTATTCCAACTGATTAAGTGATAAATTTTTAAAAAGGAAAAGTTTGTTTTGGCTCATGATTTTAGAAGTAGCCATCCATGGTCAGTCAGTGTCATTGTTTTGAGAATGTGAAAGCACAGGTGTTATGGCAGGAAAAGGTGGTTGCTCATCTTACGGTGGCTGTGAAGCCATGGCAGTGAATGAGGACCCAGCTTCAAAGGTAGAGCACAGTCCCTCATTTCTCTCACAAGGTTACCTATGTAGTATGATTTTTTATTATTTTCTTTAGACTTTTAGGCAGTGATATACGATTACTACAAAACGTAGTATGAAGAGATGTGGACATTTCTAGCCTCTCTATTTTGTAATGTGAACAAATAATTTTTCTCCTCTTTGGAGTAGGTGAGAAGATGTCTATCCATCTTAACTATGCTACACTGTAAGTAATCATTTTCTGGGAAGATAAACACATAAACTATGCCCAAGAAATACTCTACAGCTTTTTGTGCATGCGTAATATCTAATAAAATTTCTGCTTGCTTTCTGTTTAATTAAGTAAATACTGTATATGATTATAGTGTAGAGCATTGTGTTTTGACTGAGATGTAAGTTGTGGAATGGGTAACTGAAGCTATTTAACATGGAAAATTCTGCCTTCAGCATACACAATTCTATACAGAAAGGCAAGAGTACTTGAAATCTACTCTATTTGCAATTTTCCAGTATACAATCAATTTTTACTGGTTGCAGTCATCATAATCTCAAAAATTCTCTTCAGCTCAGTCTTCTTTCTAGTCTAAATTTTGTCCTCTGACCAATATGCTTTTTCCATGTACTCTATGTCTTGAAAAAACATGAAAACATTGAAGGAAATTTGTCTTAAGTAACTTAAAGGAGAAAATTATATTTCAAGAAAACACTAAGTCTGAGATGAGAGTTTGAACTTCTGATTTTAAATGAAGCCTTTGAATTTTATGCTGTGATGTTTAGTTTAAATGTTTACCTGTATAAAACAGAGCATATGTTGAGGGTGAGTTTCATTTTAAGAAAAGTGGAGACAATGTGATTCAGATACTTATTAATTGTACAATTGTTATGAATTTTAAAATTTAATCTGTGTGTGGATTTCAAAAGAACAAGATGATGTTAATGATAGTGAATGTAAGGCATAGTATTAGGTGGAAGTGTTAGAATCAATAGCATATCACGATTCTGATGGAATAATTTGATGAACTTGCCCAAAAGAAGGATTTGCTATCAGTAAACTGATGAGATGATCTTATGAAATAATGTAAAATGTGAAATCTTTCAAAGTTTGACTTCTTTAAGGGCAAACCTTTCATTATTGATGGATTGATGAGTTTAAGCAAGCAATATTTGAGTGGATTTCAGAATACCAATGACTGTAAATGATCAGGGCATTTGGGATTTCCACAAAAGGTGAGAAAAATCTATACGAAATGCTGTATAGAATTTATTGAGTTTGTATCATACAACTAATTTTCCATGTGCAACTTTTAATATTTTCCTGTGGATGTTAGAAGTTAAATACAAATAAGAAAGTCTATTAATCACTGGGATCTAGTCTGCATAATGTGACTTAGAGGAAGTTTTAAAAATATATTTGACCAGGGATTCTTGACAACAGTGCTTTGTGACAAAATTCACATAAGGAAAATAACTAAGGTTAGACTGAGCCTTTATCCGAAGACCTGCAGGTCATCTTTGACTTATGTCCTTTCTTTCAAATTTCACAGAGGATGTAAGGTACTTAATAATAATTGAATGAGATGGAATCCTTGGGTCCTTAAATCACAGCTAAACTGCTTCTAAGGCCTGGATGAAGCTCTGTACTTGATAGATGGTGTAACATAAACAGCCTGAAGAATGGTGGTGAGCCTGTTTCATGCACGGGGCAGAAAGCTGTTTGTACCATTGAAAGCTCAGTTACTGGTTTTTTTTTGCTTAATGTAGGAGCTGATTTTTCTGAGCTATAACCTCAGTATTCAGGTTAAATCAAAACCTCAACATTCAGTGTCGGCAGTTTGCAGCAAATAAGTGGGTTCTGGGTTCCAGTTTGAGCCCTTGGTCTCTGAAAGTTTTGCCAATAAGGCTTAAGCGATCTAATGTATAAGAGTTAGAATTGATAACATATTTTCAAATAAAAAGAACATAGTTAAAAATGTTTGGAAATAACTTCCTATTGACAGTGTAAACACGAACACATTTATGTTCACTATTAATATACAGTTTATACAGTTATTTACAAAATTACAAAAACAATCTTTAATATTCTTGGCTGTGGGAAAGGACATATTAATAAGGCATGAGGAATTTTAATCTTATCTAATGATATTTTATTCTGTTAATTGATGCAATATCATTATGTTTGTCTGTGTAATTTATATACTCAAAAAGACTAAGTAAATACTAATTTAAATATTCATTTTATAGTTTCCTATTTAATGTAGATATACGAAATAAAGAATTATGAATGATTCAAAGTGCACTTATATTTTTATATTAAATTTTATTCCTACCGTGATTAATTTGATTTATTCTCTTGAACCGTAAGGTTAGCTCAAAGAATTCACTTGCAAGTCTCATATAGAACAAATCAAAATTGATAAAAAAAATTCCTTCTCGATGATACTCCTATGTGAGCTGCCAGCGCTCAGTGTGAAAGAGCATTAGTGTCATTTGTATGAAAAGTCTTTCAAGTCAATGACAGAACTGGGCCAGAAGCAATGAGAATAAATTAACTGATAGAGGCTGTTCAATGGCTATCTGAAGCCACAGCGCAGACGCCGCTAGCTGTTCTTTTCCTCCTCCAGAAACTAACAGAAACAAAAATTACTTTTCATATTTTTAGGAAAGAAATACATCATGATCATATGTTCGCTCTACTTATCGGAATTTAGCTGTGCTTATCGATTAAGACAAGTCTATTGCACTTATTTTAATTGATACTGTCATTAGTCTAAAGCATTTTGTTATAATTATTTTATAAAGAGTGAACTCATTGCATGTAGATGCAGCATCGAAACCACCCTGAGTGCGTTTATATTTTTAGGCATTTATATTCTATTGAATATTTCTAAACTCTGCATTAAAATATCAACTATTTTCCATTATAAGATATGTCCCAACACTGGAAATGTCTAATTAAAACACACTGATTTGCTTATGTGTTTTCATTTATTTTACTTTATCCCTTAAAGCAGCTCTATCTCAAGAAGCCTATTGTATCATGAATATCATCTTCTTCATAGACTGATCCCAGGAAATTCACTCTATCCTAATAAATTCTCAAATCCATCTCCGCAGGTCTATAGCTTTTCCATTACATTTGTAAGTATAAAATAGATTTGGACTGTAAGGAGCTATTTCTTTCTTATGCTTGTGTACATTTACTGAATCATTTATTTGAGCATGAACTTAACTTTTTATTTTCAAGAATATCAGTTGCTAATTTCAGCCTTTTTCTCTGAAACTATGAAAGCAGAATAAAATTACTTGGAAATTTTTAAAAAGTGCAGTCTTTCATTAGCTTTTCATGGAAATAAATGATGGAAATATATTCTGATAAATTCATTGTTGGAAAATTTGTAGTGTGAATATAACAAAATGTAAACACACTAAATAAAATGACTGTAATAGTGCAAAGTTGTATAATCCTATGAGACTACTATCATACGTGTCCCTATGACTACAATGTAGATTTGCAATGCATGATTACATGTACACAGAGTCTGCCAAAGCATGCATACATCAGGAAAAGAAAAGCTTGTATAAGTATTTTAACACTAAATTTATTCAAACCCATGTGATTCATACAAATGGCTTTTGGCCTCTACAACTACAAGACGTGCTCACAGTGGTTTCCATTAGCTTCCAGACATTTATTCGTACAGTGAATAGCTCAAGTGAGTGTACCTATTTTTGGCAGCCTTTCTATCTTCTATTTCCTATGAATTTTTCTCTCCCTCTCCCTCTCCCTCTCTCTCTTTCCTCTCTCTCTCTCTCTCTCTCTCTCTCTCTCTCTCTCTCTCTCTCTCTCACCTGTCTGTCTGGAAGAGAGGTAAATATCAAAAACAGATGAATTTTAGTAATTAAGTGTGAAAGTTCCTTTATTCTCCTTCAAATATCTTATAACTGAAATTATTTAAAGAGAAAGCATGCATAGTTATATAAGGAAAACTTCAAAATGAAACTTCAGGGGCTTTATGAAGAAAACATGGAAGAACAATCTAGATGTCTTCTTGGGTGGGAGGACATGACCATTTTCTGAATTTCGTGTTTCCACAGACTTCGGGAACACACAGATGCTTCCACTTACTATTATCTCCTGATGATTTGTTCACTAGGTAAAAAATTATTTTTCTCATATGTCCCACATATGGCTAAATAAATAAGTGATGATGCTTAAGGAATTAACAAGAAATATATGAATAGTTTTTTACACTCTTGATTATACACAGGACATATGTCTGTAATATGTTATACAAAATTTATTGGGTGCCCTGCTTATGCATTTTGTGGTTTATGAATATGTTTAAGTGAACCCCAGCATGGTGGTGCATGCTTATAACACCAGCACTTGGGAGGCTGAGGCAGGAAGATCACTGTGAGTTTGAGGGCACCCTGGGCTACATAAGCAAGTTCAAGGCTGGCCTGAAGTATATTGTGAGACCCTGACTCAAAAAAATATATACGTGTGTATATATAGTTCTGTTCTGTGTGAAATATTTACCTGAAGCTGCATTGGGCCTCTGTTTCTTAGAATAATAATACAACTGTAAAATAAAGTATTATTTTGAACTGAGGATACACATAAACAAGAATATCTCAATTTAGTTTAGTGAGACTATTGAGAATAATTTTCTGATATTGCACTTTCATAGTCCTTATTTGAAAATCTAGGTTTATTGGTATTTTCCCCCTTTGATTTTTTATTTGACAGCAGTTACCCAGTGCTTATTTTCACTGAAAATTCTGTGACTGAAATACCTTCAAAAGAAATGATAAACCAACTGAAAATGTGGAGTATTTTCCATTTATACCACTGTACCTTCCCAGCAGTGACAGGACCCATACTCAATTGAAATAATTCAACCATTGCTGAATACTCAGCATATGCCAACCATAGTATTAAGTAAACAAGTGTCAGCAGACATAATTTGTGGCTTCATGTATCTACCAAGGGACACAGACGTGTAAACAATTCATCATAAAACGGTTGTAATAGTATCTTTGCTAGTTGTGTTGACAAAGTTTTATAAAAGCCTAGGGGAATCAATCACTTGGTTACACACAAATGACTGAGTGAAATGAAGAGTTTTCAGTTTTCTTTTTCACAAACAAAATTAAATCATTGGCTGTTTCTAATAATTTGATCCAAAGTATTAAGACAGGTAAAATGGAATACAGGGAATATTTAAATGTATTATTTTACATGTAAACTTTAAGGTTTATTCATTATATTTAGAAACAAGCATTACAGATGCAAGACATGCTTGTGAATTTAGTCAGATTTTTGTATCTTCTGTCATAGGGCCCAGTCCCTGAGTGCTCAGATTAATTAACTAATCACTGCATTATCAAGTCTGCTTAGTGCTCTCTGTTGTGTCCTATCAGTGGCTCACTCTGAGTTAAGATTTATCCTGGGAACTGAAAGCCAAGGCTGGAACACAATGAACGGAGTGTTCTATTTCAGTGTCAAGTGATAGATGTTGCTCTTTCCCAGAATGACAGCATTTTGCACTGCTCCCAATGGGGGAATTGTTCCATTTGCTTGACACAGTAAGTATACTGATGTACTTAATTCTGTCCGTCAGGCTCATACTGTTCAATTGCTCTCTGCTATCCAAATATGCCAGGAGTCATAAATTTCTTATCAATAGGGAAGCTAAACGTGATCTTTTTACATGTAAAATAGGTGTTTTGTCTTGTATCATTCCTTTGGATCTACCATATTTTCAGTACTTCAGACTAGAGAAAGTTTTGTGGTGTCCTTTGCACTTTCACCCGAGTAATTAGTCTTTGCCTGACAAACATATTGTCAAAATAATTGCATAGAAAGTTACAGTCAGTTTAAATGATTTAATGTTTATGCAGGTACCATTTTGTTTCAAAATCAGCCTTTATTTTGGTGATTCCTTTTTTCACCTTCTGTCAAGTGAAAAAGGACTTTTTTTGACTTCTATATAAGATGAAATGCTTCAGCTATAAAATCAAGCTGTGGTACCATGAGTGATTTTTTTTCTTTCTTGTGTATTATATTTCTTTTGTTGTTGTTTAATGAGCAGACATGAACTTTATAGCCCCAAATGAAGCATGCTTGTAAGGAACAAGACTTGGAGTGTTTAGTCATAACTGATATTCACTTACTTTTTACTTTCATCAAAATAAAATTGTGCCTCATAAATACTACTTAACTGATGAGGTAGAAAATTATGGAACATTGGCCCAACCCCATCTATTCTCTTATTTTCTAAAAGAAGCTTAATGGAAAAATCCACATCCATCTCCATCTTGTCTCTGGGTTGGCATTAGCGTGACAACATAGTTTATTTTCAAAGAAAAATTTATGACCTTGAAAATGCTTTCTGGTTACAAAGCATCACTCTGTGAAGTGTAATGTTAGTTTCATAGACAAATGAACAATCAGTGTGAGGCAGAAGTAACCTTCTCGGTGTGGGGAAATTTAAAATTTAATTTTAGAAGAAAATAATTTAATCTTTCTTAGAACCATGAGCCAGAGCCTACATTATCACTCAATATCCCTTACCACCAGTAATACCAGAGGCATAACTGAGGAGACCTAAGATTCTTTAGAGAAAATTCTTGATTTATTTATCAAAATGGAAGAATCATGTATCTAATATAAATATTTTGGAAACCCTAAATCAGTCACTTCAAAACCCCATTCTGCCATCTTATTATGTTTAAAATGATAGAAATGTGCCACAGGAAATTGCTTTTCAAAATATGTGATGCATATCTACACATCCTAAGTCACTGTTCCAGAAGAGAGTTTCAAGTTTTGAAATATTTGATTATCACTTAGGCATTTACTTCCTCACATCTACCGCGTCTGAATATTCTTTGTCGTAACTTTGGACTCCCTTTGAGTAAGTTGTTCTTATAGGTAAAGTTCTCCTGAGTTGCAGGGAAACGTTTATTCACGGCTACTACTTCCTCATTATCACAGACAGTTTTGCACAGATAACTCACATACCTTCTCTTAACGATGATATGGTTTATAATAATGCTGTAGATGTTTTTCAATTTATGGCATGACATTCCTACTAAAATACACTTATTATTTAATTTCTTTTCTGGTTTTACATTGATATAAAAATGAATTGAGCCAAAGAATAAAGTGTGCTCTCGTATAGTGATAGCAAAATAGCAGGTAACATTTGGTGTAACAGACACTTTCCTACCAATGAATACATAAAAAGAAGTCCTTCAGATCAGGTAGAAGAATGTCATCTATTATGTTTTGGGTCTCTAATTTGAACTTTAATTGTGTTGAATTTAATAACTGTATACATGTATGAGATATTTATTATTCCACTTGGAACTCAGTTTTCATGATTGCAATAAATTGTAATAGTATCTAATGTTAGAGTAATAGATAAGTTATATAATAATGATTTGCATTGTCATTAGACGTATTACTACTTTAACATTCATTTAATTATTAGCTTTTAAGAATTATGTCCAAAATAGAAAATTAATAGTATAGTACAATGATCTAGAAAATTTAATGAAAACAGACTATATGAAATAAACTTTTCATGAGTGTTCCAATTAGGATATAAAATGTATTTGTCATTGAATGATGTTATATAGTTGTACTTCAACCGAAATGGCTTTTATTTGCTATACAGCCCTCTGGCAATGCGTTACAAAAAGTCGTAGAAATTTCCTGATTTTGAGTGACAAAACAATTTCTGTTAGAATCTCTTGTTAGCTGACAGGAAATACGACCTTATAAATATTAAAGAGAAAATCCCCAAAAGGACAAAAGTCTTTCTTTGTTGATGAATCCTCTGAGGAAAAGTGTGCTCCTATATAAAGAACCAAATTATTTTGGCAAGAAACTAGGATATCTCTGACTAACTTTCTATCTGATCCCTTTATAATTGCACTTTTGTGATGGGGATGGAATTCTTATTTATTACTTCTCTCTACTGTCCTAACTCTAGAGGAATAAATGCACAGAAATATATTACAAATAACTATAAATAAATATTTAATATATTAGAAAACCCCTTTATGGATAGGTTTTCATTAGATTTTTATCATTGCTTATAAAGTACTCTTTTAAAAAATATTAAATTTATCTAATTTTTTCACTTGATTTATTTCCTTCTTCCTAACATACAATCAAATAGTTGAATTTGAAAATTCATGAACACGTACCCTATTATAATGCACTTAAACTATCAGTTAAAGCTGTAAGTAGACTTCTGTATGAATTAAATAATTCAAGTAGTTCTGGTAAGAACTTGCTGGAATAAATGAGGAAAAACCATCCAGTGGATGCTCCCAAACATTGACATACCTTGAACACATCCTAAACTGAAAGAACAGCCAGATATTCTTGCAGTTGGTGGTGTGAAGAAGCATTGTGTACTTTAACTGCTTGAAGGAAATAAATAGGGCTGGAGATATAGCTCAGTGGAATAAGCGCTTGCCTAGCAAGCGCAGGGTCCTGAGTTCGATCCCCAGTACTGCAAAAAAAAAAAAAAAAAAAAAAGGAAATAAATAAATTTAGTAGAAAAGTCAATGAGTATCATGATTAAAATATATATTAATGAATGTATAATATTTCATAGCAAAGTACAAGTAAGTTCATCTCCAGTCAACATTTGGAGAATTAATTTGAAAATATAGATTGCATGTTGACTTTACAGTGCAATTTTTAAAATATGTATTTGCATGTTCTTCAGAAAGAACATATTTCAATACAATACTGTATTATTGTTCTCCAAAAACAACACTGAACCAAGAGGATGTGTGCACTAATCACTCACATAATCACTCACCCATGTATGGAGGCTCAGAAGCCCCAAGTTCTGCAATTGACAGAAACAAGTAACACGCAGTTCCGACAGTAGTATGAAGGCCTGAGCACCAGGAGAGCGGGCAGCGTGATTGCAAATCTGAAGGTATCACATTTGAGACTCAAGAAGTGCTGGCGTTTCAGTCCATGTCCAAAGGTCGGAAAAGATTAATGTGCCAGTTTAAAGTGTCAGGCAAAGGAATCCTATACTTCTTGATCTCTTTGTCCTTTGAGACTGACTGAGTCGCACCTGCCATTAGACAGGGCAATTTTCATCACTCAGTCTACAGGTTAAAACATTAGTATCCATGTTAGCCATCCTGCATGTACATGCATACATACATACACAGTAATCCCTTTCTTCCTTTTCTCCTTCCCCTCATCCCAGTTGTTCTTTACTTTTGAACAATTTCCTTTTCTACCTCCCAATTTATAATCCCACTTTCAGGTTCTTTTACTAATGACACAATACACTGTTTACACATGCACATCTGATTTATTTCACTTATGAGTATGGTTTCTAATTGTAACCCTTTGCCGTTGCTTTCTTGTAAGGACAGTCAATGATTAGTTGTTTGATAAATCTTGTATGTCTCTATGCATTACCCTAAATATACACTTTGAAGTTATCAATATGTAATACAACAACCATTGTTAATTCCCTGTCACTTTATCTGTAACTCAGTTTTTGTACTGTTTTTGTGCTACTCTGTGTCTGTTCGCTAATGTTTTCATTTTTTTACTTTTAAGAAAAACCATTAGTATCAAGGGGAAACATCTTCGTATACACACAGGATAATTTTTACTATATCTCTGTGCATAATTCAGCTCAATCAAGTTGAAATTTTCATTTCAATTCAACTCTCTCCACATTGGCACTATTAAAGATATCTTTACAACATAGTTAATGTCCAAATCAATCCACAAAGCCCAGGATTCTTCCTAGCATCATCTAATTCTACTGCTTATGACTCAAAGCTAAATAAGCTGATCACAGAAAAAGAATTAAAAGTCTTGAATGGCTTCTGATTCTTAATAGTTTGTAGTACAAACAATATGACAGAACATGGTAGTATAAATTCAATATACTTTATATTTTGTTAAGAGAGAATGAAAGAAGAAAAAGACAACTTATATACATATATACTATTCATAACTATAAGAAAAATAATCAAAATTCAATCATTTTATAATTGGTCAGGAGATCACAAATTGTGTTTATAAATCTTTATTTCATATTGAGGATATCAACATTTGAGATTTACTACTGAATTTGCATAAATTATAGAAACACTATCTCTGAAATAAAAATTTGAATATCTTTAAATATTGGGATAAAATAAAAATAACATTTCTAGTACACAAACATGCCTTTATATAAATGCAGTGTGGGTTTTATTAATTACAAAAGAAAAATAAAATATGTTTTATGTCATATTGTTATATGTATTAAGTGAACTACACTACTAGAAGTTCCATGATGACCAATCACATAATTTGCAACATAGGCTGCATATTAACTTAAAAATCACTAAATGCCTAACATGTGAAGCATTCACTGACATGAACTCTTTGAATGCTAAATGTGTTTATGCCAGTTGACTATAAAGACTGTCAAACCTCACTGACATGTGAAACAGCTACAATAATTCCTTTGATCTGCGCAGAAATTTCTTCTGTCCTTAGGCAAGTGGCAAAGAAAGAATAAATGGATTCTCTCAAAAGCATTTTCTAATCAGCTGTTTCAGCCAGAGTATTACATACATACTGGTTTGAGAAAGAAAACTGTTAATTACCATACAATGTACAAACAGCACTGTTTCTATCACCTTTCATAACAGGTTTCTGTAAAAAATCTTTTTACATTAAAAAAAATTCTCACAAGACTAACTAACTGCCGTAAGAAATAACTCAGTGCACCAATTCTTAATAAAATTTTATGAAATGCCCTGTTTTGGGTAAAAAATCCCACAATGTCTTGTAGATTTCTATACTCTACCTGACTAAGAAAAGATAACCCTATATTGTTACACATAGAATAATGCAGATGTGACATTTTCACTAGTATATATTTTATAGTATATATTTTCATGTCATTGATATTTGTGTTAGCCATTTATCTGTGCTTATAATTCAATAGCTGATGCAGCTAGCTTTATAAACAAAAGAGATTTACTCAACTGAACCTTCTTTCGGTTTCAAGGGCATGGTCTCTGCCTTGAACCTACTTTAGAGAAAATCTGTTCAGCTGTGTCTCATTGTATCAGAAGCATGAGTGAGAGGAGAGATTATATTGAAAAACTGAAAGCCAACAAAAAGCCATTGTCTCTTAAAACAGAAAGTAGCACCCCACAGTCCCCTCAGAAAGCATGGTCCCCACTGATTTAAGAACCTCTCCCTCCCAAAGCCCCCATGGTGAGGTTCACAGTTAACACATGAGTCTCTAGGACTACCTGTTAAACTATATCCAAAGCATAACAGTAACTTAAATTTACCTCTAATATTAAAGAATTTCTCCTTTCTTCTATTGTCCAAATGTGAAGCAGAATTTCCCTCTCCTTTCTTATACCTACTTGAATTTAACTTATTTAATTTGTTTTGTACAGTCACATGTTGATTTAAAGTTTTCAAGAGTCTCATAAGTAGTATGTAAACTTACTGAAATCAGTATTATGTGCTTTACTCTTATCAGCACTTAATGAGGATAAATGCTAAATTTATAAGAATACTTTCATAAATATCTAATACAATAAATTTATAATAACATATTGGTGATTTACTAAATTATGCTTAACCATGTTTTCAATATAAATACCATTCTTCTTAAGGATTCGAGAATTCAGTGTTCTTAATTTGAGCTTGGGTTTTAATTAGGAATAGAAATAAAGTGCTGGGGATATAGCTCAGCGGAATAAGCACTTGCCTAGCAAGTGCAGGGTCCTGAGTTCGATCCCCAGTACCGCAAAAAAAAAAAAAAAAAAAAAAAAGGAATAGAAATAAAACAAAAGAAAAGGTAAAGCCTGCCTCGTGTATACACACACACTCACGGTTTCTCGTGTATTCATGTGCCTACCTTCACCCGGAACATCTTTCTATGCTGATACATAACAAACCCCACTGCCATTTAAAGTCCCATACAAATCTATGCATACCGCCCAAATTTTCATGTATTATCTTATTCAACACTTTGATGCCTTAGTGTATGTCATAGAATCTCTTAAACATCATAATTCAACAGTTGAATGATCTGTAGTTTCCTGAACTCTTTAGTGTGTTTCTTGATCTATTTTGCTATTGTACTTTTTGTATAAACAACTGTTACGGTTTTTGTCTTAAGTGTCCCTCAAAGACTCATGTGTTAAGAATTAGGTTGCAGACTGTAGCACCGTTGAAAAGCAGTGGAAAATTTAGGAAACGGAACCTAAAGGAAGGAAATTAGGTCATTAGAAGTATACCATGTAGGAGCACACCGCGCCCTAGTCTCTCCCCTGTCTTGGCTTCCCAGCCATCAAGAGGTACACACTTTCCTTCTCCACATGCTCCTCCACACAATCAGTTGCTTCAGAGAAGACCTAAGGCAACATTGTCAGTTCACTTTGCACTGCAACCTCTAAACCTCTGAGCCAGAATAAATCTTTCCATCTTTATTTCTCTTAAAGAACTTTTAATGAAAATGAAAATCTGACTAACACACCAACCCTATTACAGATGTTACTGCTTTTATCTTCTATGTAAAAGATACAATAAACCTAATATACCACAGACAGTACAGTGAAAACATTGTTTAGCAATAATATAGCAAAAGTAACATCTATCATTTTAAATCTATGTACTCTCCATCTACTTCTATGCATTTCTTTGGCTAAATTATGTTGTATAATAATTTATTCACATAGTTTTTTCTTTCATTCATGGCTTAGATAAAGTAGCTTAGTCCAGAAGTCAGCAGATTAAGATCCACTAATTTTTGCAAAATGCTTATTTTGGTACATTGAAACTAAATGCAGGATGTTTTCATGTCTAAAGGAGTGGAAACAAAATCAAGAACTACTTTTGTTTAGTGAAATACAGAAATACAATTTTCAAATTTCTGTTCAAATTCAAACTGTATGAATTTCAAAATTCATAAATGAAATTATACTGGAACATCACTATCCTCACTGAATTATTTATTGTCTGCACAGCTAAAAACTTCTACTGTGTGTCAATTAAGAAAAAGCTAGTGTTTGCCAAGCTCTAATTTAAAACACTGTACTCTCTAAATTATCAATTTGATTATGGTATTCTTTGTTTAATATCCTTCACTTTTTTTTACTATTGTGAGTAAAAACTTAAAAATGTTTTTTCTCTGGTTCAAAAATACCATTGTCATTGACACTTTTACTCTTAACCTCATTTCACTCTTTCAGTATATTTTTATGCAAATCCATATGAAAATACTATTTTTTTCAAAATGACCTTTACTTAAAGTCCAATTTTCTAAATTAAATTCTCTATTCAAGATTGCCTCCCAGAGAAATAGAAACAGTAGGATCTGTCTATCCATCAAACTATCACCTATCTCCTTGTAAATGTAAATAATAGGCACATATATACAGGCAATGATAAGTATGGTGCTATAAAGACAGGTAAACAAATACGTGTGTGTACTAAGTCCACCTCTTACCATGTCAACTTATAATTTTCCAGCTTTGCAGTGGTTTAAATATTCAGTAGAGGGGCTGGGGATATAGCTCAGTGGAATAAGCGCTTGCCTAGCAAGCGCAGGGTCCTGAGTTCGATCCCCAGTACCGCAAAAAAAAAAAAAAAAAAAATCAATAGAATCCAGATTTCAAATTTTGAATTCTCATGTTTGGCAATGGAAGTGCATACTCATACTCTTGTGATGCTGGGTAGCAGCAGGGGCCGTATCTCCAGATGAGGTAGAAAGTCATAAGCACATATAGACAATATACTATGATGTCCTGTTACTAGGAGAACTGAATGTAATGCTGCTTTACAATATTTTCACATTCTGATGGTGTTATAAAGTAGAACTTGATTGCAAGTTGAAGAGTATCTACATACGTATCACAGATATGCACACACAGTTTTCCTTGGATATCAGACGACAATTTGTGTCAGCAACCTCCTCCATTCCCCACAGTATATCAGAAGATGAAATCTTCAAATATTTTACACAAAATATATATATAATTATTAATATCATGTATATGTACAAATTATTCTATATTATTAATGAAAGCTTATACAAAGTAAATGCTATATAAATTATTATATTGCATTTTGTAAAGACTGACCAAAAATTCTATACATCTTCAATACAGATGCAGTTTTCATGCAGCATATTTAATCTATATTTGGTTCAGCCCAGAGATATAGAGCTTATGGGAGGTTCAGGCCCAAGCATTCTTTATTTTTAGGGAGGTCTAGTTAGAAACTTTTGCTCAAAGGGAGAGTAGTTGTATTGAAATTAGGGTAGAGAAATTACTCCACAATCATAAGGGCTTCCACTGTAATTTGCCTATGGGAACCAGCAGCTTAATGTTGTCAGTGTAATGAACAGTAGAATACTATGTGGAGGACAACAGTGAGCAAGATACCAATAAACTAATATATGACACAAGAATGGAAAGTCGATAGATCATGAGTAGAACTGTAAAGGTATATTGCTGTCCTTGCCAGCTAAAAGCAAACTGCTTCTGGCAGTCCCTAGGCGAAGGTATAGATGAAAATGTATTTGGCAAATTAGAAGCTGCGTACAAGATTTCAGAGTTGTGTTAATTTATTCAAGAAAGAAGACCATGTCTGGCACAATAGCTGTAATTAGAGCAATACTTGATTATGTTTGTGTTAAGTAATGGTTATTCTGCAAGATGTATCACCTCTGCACAAGACAAATATGACAGGGTTGGGGATATAGCTCAGTGGAATAAGCGCCTAGCAGGTGCAGGGTCCTGAGTTCGATCCCCAGTACGGCAAAAAAAAAAAAAAAAAAAAAAAAAAAGAAGAAGACAAATAGGACAGTTAAATTGGAATTGTGTTGGGAGCTACCATCGCTCCATTTTTCAAGTCTTTGATGTGGACAGCAATTTCGGCAATTTCTCTAGAAATGCCATATTGATTTTGGTCAACTATTTTCCAAGACAGAGGTCCAGACGTGCATTCTAGAATTAGTGAAATGAATGCAGGAGTAATTTGAGGATAAAGTTGGCTAATATCCTATTGATTACCTAAATGACATAGAAACCTACTGCTACTAAAGAACCATAATGATATTTTAGATCTTCTGGACTCAGTATTAGTCCATAATCAATGTATAGTAGTTCTCAAAATTCCTGATTATTTCCTTTATTAAATGTACGGTTATCTTGGTCAAAGGCTGTAGGTCTCTTTGGAGAACAATAGGAAAAATATTGACAATACAAACAGTAGGTAACACACTTGTATTTTTTCTCACAGGAACTGATCTCCTCCTTACTCCAGAGAATTTGACTCTATGACCTGCCTTTCACAATGGGATTGCTTAAGTGGTTGTGATTCTTTGCTGCTACAAGTCAAAGTATATTATTGTTCATCCCTCTTAAAATTAGTAGGCTTTCTAGATATTTTACTTCTGAGAACAACATGAAAAATTACCAAGTCTGCATATTTCAGACCATTCTAATGATCTCTTTGCCTCTGCGGCCCATCATGGGAAGTATGCCTACCTTACCTTTGGCAGTTGAGCACTGATACTTGGCCCTTGCCATTCTTGGATCCAATTTTACCCATCTCAGTTAAGTGTCCCAGCTGACTGATTGTGTTCATCACTACAAGGTCTGACACGTAAAGAAAAGTGATGGTGCTATTCAGGTTGGTGAAACTTCACTCATAAATCTGTTAATTAAGATTTTAGTGAGTTGGTAAGTTTTCTGAACTTTGCCAGTATGGAGAAGTAGGTTTTACCTCAGGAATTCACTCCAGTGTTTCCATTTTCCTGAGCCTATAAATATCCTCATAAACAGTTAATCAAGAAAAGACAGACATCTTTACCTCATTCTGACTGAGCTATCTTGTGTCTTACATTTATACTAACTAATCAAATTAACTCTTACCATCTTTTATCAACTCTATAATCTGACATTAAATCCAGAATCCATGTTTAATTGTCCCAGATCTAGTAGTTCAGCCTAGTTCAGCCTGATCAAATTGAACATTCCTTCCAACATTATTCCAATCCTTAAAATTTATTCCCATATTTGTTCCTAAAATCTCTACTTGTAAGAATTAGAAAATACAAGATGATTTTTGGGAGTGTAGAATAACTCCTTATCAGGCCTGCTGTGTACCTCACCTATAGAAGACATGTGAGATCTGAGCTTGCTTATAAGACTAGAGACAAATGTGAGTGGTGAAGGAAGGTCCTGAAGACCATTAACATTGTCTTTCTTTATAACTGCATCAGAGAAAGTCATTACTGTTTCCACAGTAATAAGCTTCATTTTCCTGAGGAACAAGTAGGAAAAACACCACCAGTAGTGTAGGGGTGTCATGCTTCTACAATTTAAGGTAGGGAAAATCTTTTTCCCTGGAAAATAATCTTAGAATTTATAAATCCAATGGTGTCTGCCTTATCAGATACCTCCCAAACATTGGCTTTCAAATTTAAGGAATTTTATTATTTTCTCATTAGCGCTCTTGGTACTCTTCAAAGCAGAGCATTAAACTTGTACTATAATTCAGCACATCAGATTCGGAGGATGCTGTTGTATTTTGGTGTGCTCAGCACTGTAATTTATGCAGAAAATCTTCAGGACACACAAGCATTTAGGCTGAAGTTGACAATTTTGTTCTCTGAGCTCATTAATTATCTTCACTAATGGTCTGAAATGCTAAAAGCAACCAGCCAATATCATTATAATTTTACTCATAAAAAATTTTCAAAATATTTTATATTGTGTCATTAAATTCCTTACATCTTACAAGTGGTGAATTAGTATAATCAAATGGGTCCGCACATCTTATTACTTTAAGCAGTTCACACCACGGACTCTCAGTACACACATTTTTCTTAATTTCTTTTATTGCCTCAAAGCTACAAGAGTATTCGTTGGTGACACCCACAAGCAGAATGGTTGGTCTCTCTTCACTTTGTGGGCCTACGTATTAGTCTTCCACATGCACACACATACAGTTTGTTTATCTCGCTAAGCCATTCTTGATTCTGCCAATTGGACATATCAAAATCAATGCTCAAAGTTGTTAAATTTGATAACAATTGCCTAGACCCTTGCAGTCCTAAAGATTATAATTAACCAGTGGTACTCTACATGTGCAGAAAATGAACATCATATACCAGGATATAAAGGTGTATTTGTTCTTATTAAATTTATTATTTCATAAATCAAACATCCTACCTGCATATCATGCTAACCATCATTTCTGGCTTTTTGTTACAGTAAAATTTAGCAGGCAAGATTTAAATCCAAAATAAGTCTAAAAATAAAATGCATTCAGCAAGATAAAAGCGGGAACAAGGGAAGGGACCTGGAATACACAGCAGGAGTCCGACCAATGGACAGAGAATGGGAAAGAGGAGCAGGGGCATGAGTTCTCTTTCAGATCTCCAGCAGCTCAGCGAGGGTCCCTGCTCAGTCCAGGGTAGCTTCTACACTCTAATAAACACGTGGTTTTAAATAGTTTTTTTCACAAAGTGGAACATAGTACATTGTTTTCCTGACCCAACAATTCAAATTCCTTATAGTGTTTTAATTTTAAGAGACAAAGTGAGTAATCATTATTCAAATTGAATAAATTGAAAATAACATGAGTACACATATATAACACCTTTTACAATAAATCCAAATCTTTACTCATTTAATCAGAAAAATCCAACATCTAAAGAATATTCAACTCAAGAAATATTTCAGTATTATTTTACTTATTCATATTAAGGTAAACCCAAAAAAAGTGATACAGATATTGAGAACTTACTGCAGAAAAATGAAGATGAAAATCTTATTTTTGTGCATGATTCTGCTTTTGTGACTTTTAAAATATTATGTCAAATCTTTTGAAAGCCTGAAACCACAAAGGAATTTATTTCTCTGACAGAAAAGACAAAAGTCACAAAGAAAATGTCCGCTTTTTTCTGGGAGATGATTATCTGTCTTTTTCTTGACATTGCCTTCTCTGCAGTACATCCTTCTACCACTCCTTCCATTTGCAAAAGAAATAAAGCTGATTGAAGTGAAAGTTATGCCTCACTTTTTGAAATGCATATTAATCTGAACAAAATACAGTATTTACATAGGTAAATTCAACTATTAGTGGAGGAAATCATTTTTTCTGTCTGTTACAAGTATTTATACAGTTTATCAATAAATGAATTTATATTAAAATAATAAAATCTAAAACATGAGTAATAGGTGTATTTTGTAAAATTTAAGTTTTGTTCTGTGTAATTTATGAAAACTAATTCTTATAAAATATTTCCCAATCATAATAAACACTCTAATTTACAACTTTTTGATGATATTTATTTCACTTAAATTTTTGAAATAATTATTCTGGTAAATTAAGCTTTTCTTATCATTTAGGACAATTTTTAAATAAATAATCCTTGAACTATAGTATATATATTTTTTATTTTAAAGAGAATAGTTAAAGAAAAGAACAATAGCAGTGCACCAGCATCACAAATGTAAACAAAACAAAGCAAGCACATTAAAAGTGATACAGGGTTTCAAAACAAAATAATAAGAATTATCAGTGGTTGTTATACTACATATTGTTATCTTCAACTGCATTGCTCAGATTACCAGGTGTAAGAATGAAAGATTGTTCAAACCACGATAGAGAATAAAAATTAATTATTATATAAAACGTTAGAAATAATACAGAGTTTCACTAGACACGTTGGTAGGAATTCACCAATGGTTGTTCCATTGTATATTGCTGTCTTCAAATCAGTTGCTCACACTACAAGGTACAAGCATGCAAAATTGGTCAGAATATAAAAAAATTTAAGCATTAACTGTTCCTTTCAATATACCATCAGATATCAGCAATACAGTTACCCCAGCTATTCCTCTACATACATATTCTCTAGGTTCCTTTTCTGTCATTGCTGAGACAAAATACCCCATGCCCAAACTGAAGGAAGGAAAGGTTTATTTAACTTACAGTTTGTGGAAGTTTCAATCCATACTTGGCTGGCTTCAAGGCAGAATGGCACATGGCAGAGGGCAACAGTTCATGGCAGCAGAATAGCTAAGCAACAAGAGCAAAAGGGAGGCGGGGCAGAAGAGCAAGCCTCTTTCCCTCCCTTATATTGGAAGCATGATACACCCACCCAGGAAGCATGTAGCACTCACATAATCTGCCTGCCCTATTGTTGCCCAGGATCAGGATGAACACAAAGTAAGCACCCTGGCTCCTTGTTGAATCACATAGTTAACCTTCTAAACTTCTCAAACTGACACAGTGAACAACATCCTAGAAAGGTAAGGGTATGTCTTTTTCACTCCAAGATGCAGAACTACTGAGTCACTTAGCCAAACCTCTAGAATCCCCCAGTTGACACAATGTATCAACCATAACAAATACACACACACACATACACACACACACATTTTGCCTTCTTTCTTTCTTCTTTCCCTCATTCCAGGTCCTTCCTTTGGGCAATTTCTTTCCCTTTCATATCATCCATTGTACATTTTGAGTTTTTTTTACTCTTTCAGTTTCTACACCAGGGAGGCAATATGATGTTTACACATGTAGATCCAATTTATTTCACTTATGAGTATGGTCTCTAGTTGCATCCAATTACCTACAAAAGCCTCAAATTTATGTTTTTTACTGCTGTGTAATATTCCATTGTATAAAAATATGACATTTCTTAATCCATTCCTCAGGTGATGGGCATTTGGGTTGTTTCCAAGAGTTAGTTATTAAAAACTGGGCTGCTATAAACATAAGTGCACATATATTGCTGTGGTAGGATGTTTTTAATTCTTCTGGGAAAATACCCAGAAGGGGAATAGCTGGTTGAAGTGGGAATTCCAATCCTAATTTTGTGAGGAATCTCCAAACTGATTTCCACAGTGGTTCCACCAATCTATGCTCCTACCAGCACTGCAGTAGGGTTTCTTTTTCCCCACGGCTTCTCCAGAAATTGTTATTGGTTAATTTCTTGAAAATAGCCATTTCTTTATGGGTTGAGATGGAATCTCAATGCTGTTTTAATTTGCATTTCTCAATTCACTAATGATGTTAAACATTTTTTTATGCATTTATTCATCATTCATATTTCTTTATCTGAGAAGTGTGTATTCATCTCAGATGCCCATTTTCGGAGTGGGTCTTTGAAATTTGGAGGCCTGATTTTTAAATTTGTTACATGTTCTAGATGGAAGTACTTTATCTGAGAGGCAGTTGGCAAAATTTTTTCCCAATTCATGGATTTTCTTTTTACTCTTTTGATGACTTCTTTTGCTGTGCAATAACTTTATTATAAAATGAGGTCCCTGTTCTTGATTCTTTGAAGTATTTCCTATGCAGTTTGGTTTTCATCATGAACTCTCTGCCTAACCTTATTTCTTTAAGATATCTACCTACTTTCTATTCCACTAGATTTAGTGTCTCAGTTTTGATATTTAGATCTTTGATCCATTTTGACTTTAATTTAGTGCACGATGCTAGACGTGGATCTAGTTTTAGTCTTCAGCATGTTGAAAGCCAGGTTTTCCAGCACCATTAATTAAAGAAGCTATTTTTCTTCCAGCGAACATGTTTGGCCTCTTTCTCAAAGATAATGTGTTTGCAGCTGTTTCTGCATCTTCTAATCTGTTCCACTGATCTTCAGGTCTGGTTTTATTTGGCCAGTACCATGCTGATTTTATCACAGTAGCTTTGTAATTTAATTTCACATCAGGAATTGTGATGCCCCCTGCCTTTCCTTTTTATCCCAGGATTGCTTTTGCTATTCTAGGCCTCTTCTAGTTCCAGATGAATTTTATGAATGCTTTCTCTAGACCTGTGAAATATACTAATGATATTTTAATTGGAATTGCATTGAATCTGTACAACAATTTTGGGAGAATGACCATTTTCAAAATATTAGTTCTTCCTATCTATGAATAGGGAGGAATATCTTTATATTTTCTGATATCTTCTTTGATCTTTTTTTCAGTATACTGTAATTTTCACTGTATAGATTGAATATTTCTTTTGTTAGATTGATTCCTAAGTATTTCCTCCTTTTAGATGCTATTGTGAAAGGTGTGTTTTCGCTAATGTCTCTCTCAGTCTGTTTGTTGTTTGTGTACAGGAAATCTATTCATTTTTGAGTGTTGACTTTGAATCCAGCTATGATACTGAATTTGGTTATTAAATCCATAAACCTATTGTGGAGTTTTGGGGGTTTTCTGTGTAGAGTATCATGTCATCTGAGAATAATGATAATTTCACTTCTTCCTTTCCTATATTTATTCATTTTATTTTTCTCTCTTTTCTAATTGCTTGAGATAATATTTCCAGAATTATATTGAATAGATGTGACAGTGGACATCCATGCATTGTTCCTGATTTTAAAGTGAAAACATTCATTCAATTTTTGACCATTTAGTATAATGTTAGCCATTGGTTTGTCATAGATGGCTTTGATCAGGTTGAGATAAAGACCATCTATTCATATTTTTCTGTGGAGACTTCATCATGAATGAGTGTTGGACTTTACTGAAGGCTTTTTATGCATTAATGCAGATAATTATGTGATTTTTGTGTTGGTTGTTTTGATATGGTGTATTACATTAATTAATATGCATATATTGAACCGTCCCTGTATTCCTGGGATGAATCCCACTTGTTCATGGTATATAATCTTCCTGATGATTTGTTGTATTCTGTTTGCTCGCATTTTATTGAGAATTTTTGAATCTATATTCATTAGGGAGATTGGCCTGTAGTTCTCTTTTTTGGGTGGGTCTTTCTCTGAGTTTGGTATGAGAATAATACTTGCCTCCAGAAAGGAGTTGGGAGAATTACTTTCCTTCCAATTTCTTTAAAGATTTTCAGAAGAATTATTGATAAATCATCTCTAATTTTCTCGTAGAGTTCATCTGTGAATCCATCAGGACCTGAGCTTTTCTTCATTGGTAAGTTTTTTTATTACATTCTCAATTTCACTTAATAATATTGAGTTATTCAGGATTTTTATATCTTCTTCATTCAGCTTTGGTAATTCAATATTTATCTAGAAATCTGTGCGTTTCCTCTGTTTTCCACAGTAGGTACTGATGAACTTCTGAATTTCTCCAGGGTCGCAGTGATTTCAGTCCTTTCATTCCTTATTGCACACATTTCAGTTATTTCTTTCCTTTTTTCATAAGTTTAACTACGAGTTTCTCTATTTTCTTTATTATTTAAAAGAACTAACTCTTTGATGCATTAATTCTTTGTATTAGTTTTAGTCTCCATCACCCTAATTTCTGCCCTGTGTTTTATAATTTCCTGTCTTCTTTGGGCTTTTGCTTTGACTTGCTCTTTCTTCTAAAAGCTTGAGTTGCAGAATAAGATTGTTTATTGGTGCTCATTTGGTTTTCTTGAGGTAGGAATTCCTTCTACAAATTTTCCTCTGAGGACTGCTTTCACTGCATCCCGCAGCATCCTGTAAGTTGTATCTATATGTTCATTTTATGTAAATAGTGTTTAATTTCTTCTTTGGTTTCATCTGTGAGCCGCTGGTTGTTCAGAGGATATTCTTTAATTTCTATGTGTTTATGGAGTTTGTGTATCTTCTTTTATCATTAATTTCCAATTTCATTGTACTATGGCCTTAGTATGCAGTGGATAATTTTAATTCCTTTGCATTTACTTAAGCATGTTCTATGTGCTAGCATTTGGTCTATTTTAGAGAATGTCCCATGTGTATCTGAGAAGAATGTTTATACTGATGTTGTTGGTTGGAACACTCTCAAGGTCTACTAAGCCCATTTATTCATAACTTTTGTTAAGTTCTGTTATTTTTTCCTGATTTTTGTCTAGATGATCTATCTTTTTGAGACAATGGTGTGTTTAAGTCCCCTGTTATGTTTCTGTTGCTGCTTATTTCATTTTTCATGTCCGTTAAAATTCATTTTCTATGGTTGGGTGCATAGATGTTCATGATTATTTATCTCTTCCTCTTGAAGTTTTCCCCTCACATGTATGTAGTGACTTTCTTTTACTCTTTTGATTGTTCTTGAATTGAAGTTCATATTGTCTGCAAACAGAATAGGTACACCCGCTTTTTATGGGTTCCTGTCACATGGAGTACTTTTTTCCAACCTTTAATTTTCAGACTATGAATTTCCTTTGGAATTAAATGTGTTTCTTGTATATAGCATATAGTTGTATTTTGTTTCTTGGTACACTGTGCCAGTCTGCTTCTTTTGATTGGTACATTAAGATCAGCTATATTGATAGTTATAACTGATACATATTGGCTTGTCTTTGTCATGTTATTTTCCTTCTGTTGCATCCTCCTCTTTCTCTCTGTTTAATTGCTTGCTTTGCTTCGTGGTTCCTTTCTGTTGTTATTCTTGAAGTTGTGTTCTGTTTAATCTCTGTGCAGAATATCTTTAGCATTATTTGTAGTATTGATTTGGTGCACATGAATTTCTTCAGTTGTTGTTTATTGTGAAAATATTTTTATTTCTCCATTAAATTTGAATGATAGCTTTGCAGAATACAACAATTTGGGTTGGAAGTTACTTTCTTTCAGTACCTGAAATACTTCTCTCCAAGCTCCTCTTGACTTGATGGTTTGTGTTGAGAAATCTGCCGTGATTCTGATGGGCTTTCCTTTATAGGTGATCTGGTTTTTTTTCTCTAATAGCTTTTAATATGCTGAGCTTTTGCTGAGTTTCTGGGATCTTGATCCTTATATGTCTGGGCATAGATTTATTTTGGTTGGGTTTAATTTGAGTTCTATATGCTGCACATATCTGTATGTTCAATTGTTTTTCCATGCCTGGGAAATTTTCTGCTATTACTTCTGTAAATAGTCTTCTTATGTCATTTTTGTTGACACCTGCTGTTTCACTGATATGTATTAATCTTATATTTTTTTTATTTCTTTGATTCATCTTGCAGTTGTTGAATTGTTATTTCCTGGCTCCTTGTTGTTTTTAATAGATCCTTTCACATTCATTAGTGGCGATGGTGTCTTCAAGGTCTGAAAGTCTATCTTGAGCTTCATTCAGGCAATTTTCCAGCTTTCAATGGAATTTTTAATTTCTTACATATCTGCTTGAATCTGTTTCACACATTCTAATTTTTTTCTATATTGTGCACTCGAGGATTCCATGAGTTGTCTATGCTCTTGTTTTCTTATCAATGTCTTCTTTGGATATCCTGAACGATTCTTTCATTATTCCTGTCATTTTTGTTTTAACCCCTAGAGATTATTTCTTATCCAGTGTCTTCTATGGCCTGATGGAGCTTTTTCTTTACTTCAGGTGCTATCATTTCAGAAATTTCAGGTGTATGCCTTCCAGGCTTTGCTGTTGATGTTTACCGGACTTGTTCTGGCTGGTGTAGAGGTCTGATATTGGATTTTGCTCCATCCTTTTGTCATTTTTGAAGATCCACAGGTTGCTTGGAGCCCAGCCTCACTCCCATGACTGTGAGGGAGGGATACAGTGAGGGTCCAAAGATCCCCAGTGCTGAATGTGACTCCTGTACTGGTGCGTGGTGGCAAGGTGGGGTTCCAGAGGCTCACAAAACTCCTTGCCTTCATTTGGCTCCCAGGCTGATAGGGTAGGGTTGAGGAAGGCATATTGGAGCTCCTAACACTGTCTGAGGGTCAGCCTTTCTATCACAAAGGAAGGTGGATGCAGTTGTGGTCAGTGAAATTTTTAATGTTGCCCAGGACCCAGCCTGGTTCCCATTCCTGCAGGGGAGGGGTGAGGGTGGAGGCCCCAAGGCTGATGATTCTGTCTAGATTTTGGCTAGGTTCCCATGGAGGTGTGAGTCATGCTGGGAGCGACCACTGAGGCCTCGGATGGTGCCGTGGGCTCTGCCTGCCTCGCACACTGTTTGAGGAGGCGCGGGGGTGGCACACCAGTGTTCCTGAAGATGTCTCAGTCTATTCTGAATGGAACTTCTAGTAATGATATTTTTAACTTAAATAAACCTCAAAATTTACCAAACATTTATAATATTTTTTCCTAAATTCCAATTTCATTTTAACAACTTGTATAGTACATCTCTTTTTTGGCAAAATTAACTTATATACATAGTATATCTAACTATATAATATTATTGGTTACCAAGCCAAATGAATTCCATATGCTTGCAATGATTCATAAAGTGTGGTACCAAAAAAAAGGAAAGGAAAAAATCCAATTCATAAAATCTAAGTTTGAACATAATAACCAATAGTGTTCTTACTATATTTGAATGAATTCACTTCATTAGTAACTTTGCAAATATTGTACAGTACATTTTGTTATTCCTTCATATTTGAGGGCCACCCTACCACTTGCTGGCATGTCGCCTCTCAAATAATTTCCTTCTTTGTTGAGAGTTCTTCACCCTCCATTTCCATTGGTGATCTAGCTTTCTTTATCATATTTATACATGTTCCCATGCATCAAATTTAAATGTTCAGTCTTTTTTGATGCATAAGCTTCTCTACTTGACCAGAGTAAGAAATTCCCGGAGAAATGAATGAATCATGGGAATACTATTTTACTGATACACTGATACTCATAGCTGAATATGATGTGAGACCAGAGGGAGCCTGGTCACTAGGTGCAGGTTTTAGGATGTGTCTCATGCTGTCCTGAGCGCTAGCTTGCAAAGAAAGTTTCCTCTACCACACCATTGCAATGTTGGTGCATTGGAACTAGCAATCCATGCACTGAAACCTTTAAAACCATCATCCTTAGCTTTCATAAATAGTTACATTTACCTACATAAAACACATTCCCTTAACTTTATTAGCACAACAACCCTTCATTAATTTCTTATTTACTTTCTTGTGTGTTTGTGTCTGCATTTAAGGTATAATGTTAGAAATGTTTTCCACATATTGTCAAATATATTCTACTTGATAAAAGGACAAAACAAAACTAAAACTAACATTTATGCACATAAAGTGACAAATACATATAGAAAATTTTTTATATGAAAAACAACATCAAAGGAAAGGAAAAAATGTATAGTTGCTCATTTTCCACTTTGCATTTTATTAGTATTCATTTACTGGACATTATATTTAGATTCACTTTATGGAATAGGTGCATGTACTTAATATATCTTGATTCTCTTTATTCTCCTTCCCCTCCCCACTTTGCTCTCTCCCTGGATCTGTGGATCTCCTACCTCTGTATTTTTATTGTTATTATTAAAGTGCACACTTGTGATATTCACTACATTACATTCATCGGGCATGCTCAGGATGTACCTGACACATCTGAAATCTTTCTGTATCTTCTTTTTTTCTCTACCCTTAGACTCTTTCTCCCCTTTCCATGTGTGTCTAATCCATTTTGTTTAATTAATCTTTTATCTAGCTCTTTTGTATTTAGAATTATTCAAATGAGAGAATCCATATTGTACTTAAGCTTCTGAATCTGATATATTTCACTTAATATATTTTCAGAACTTGTGAGTTTTATTACGTATTTCTCAACTGTATCCTTCTTTATAGTCAAGTAGTATGATATTTGTTATGGTTTGTGTCTAGATGTCTCTCCAAAGCTTCTTACAGTCATGGGAACTCCTTCTAGAGTTTGTGATTTATTCATGTTGCAATGATGGGATTATGGGTGTCAGTGCTACACCAGCTCTGGGACTGGTAGCTTGCACACAATATGAGGGAGGGAAAGAGGCCTACTCTCTGCTGCTCATGCCATTTTGCTTTTTCTACTTTTGTTTTTTTCTGCCCCCATGAGCTATTGCTTTCTGCCATGTACCACCTTGCCTTGGAGCCAGCTGGGTATAGACTGAAACCTCCATAAACTATGAGCTGAATAAGCCTTTGCTTACTTAATTTTGGGTGTCAGGTATTTTGTCTCAGCAATGACAAAAGGTAACCAAGACATGATTATGTGTAGATACCATATTTTCTTTACTCATTCTTCTGTTGTTGGACTTGTTGCTTCCACAATAAAGCTGTTATGAATTGTGCTCCTTTATTTTATTTGTGTGTGTGTGTGTGTGTGTGTGTGTGTGTGGTACTGGGGATCGAACTCAGGACACTGCGCTTGCTAGGCAAGCGCTTATTCCACTGAGCTATATCCCCAGCCCCGAATTGTGCTCCTTTAAATATTGATGTGCATGTATCACTGGAATGTCATGTCTCTAAATCTTTTAGCAGGAGATCTACAAGAGGAGAAAAAGGTTTGAGTAGAAATCTATTTTGAGAGTTTTGAGAAACCTCAATGCTGATTTTTATAATAGTTTTGGTACTTTACATTCCTATCAACTGTATAGAAGTCTTCCTTTTTCACCAAAACAGGTTTTCTTATTTGATTTCTTGATACTTGCCATTCTTTCTGGAGAAAGATGACATGTTAATATTTTTTGGTTTATTTCTTCTTCTTTTGAATTTCTCTAATGACCACCAAAGTCAAGCATCTTTTCCATGTACTTATTGGCCATTTGTACTTCTTTTCCTAAAAAGAATCTATTTCTCTTGTCAATTTTAATTGGATGTTTTATTTGGAGCGTCTTTTTTATTTCCTTATGTATTCTAGAAATTATTTTTACACCCAAGGTGTAGCTAGTAACAAATTTTTCACAGTATGTAGACTGTCTCTTTGTGTTGTTGATTATTTCCTTTGCTCTGCAGAAACTTTTAAATTTGATACAATCCCATTTTTCATTCATGCCGTTGTTTCTTGTGCAATTGGAATTCTGTTGTGAAAGTTCTTGACAATCACTGTAAGAGTTTTATTTATTTTATCTGCCCAGGGGTTAGGTATTTTTAAAATATTAAATCTTTATTCCATTTTTATTTCAATTTAGTATATGGTGAGATATATGGGATGAGCTTTAGTTTTCTGCATATGAACAGCTAGTTTTCCAAGCAAGATTTGCTAGAGAGGATATCTTTCCTTCATGAATATTTTTGGCCCTTGGGTCAAAGATCATTTCCTGCTTTAGATAAAAAAGTCATCACATTTAGAAAGGAAGGCTTGTAACATGTCTATATAGGTCAAATTGATGCTTCTTACAGAAAATAGTCAAGTTATCAGTAGAAAGGCAAAGATCTTGATGACGCTTAAAGTGCTGCAACAATTAGTAGAAAAATGCTAAGAAACTGATCTACAACTAAAAATAGTAGTTGGCATAAAAATAAATAGATGCAATGTTCCCTTAAATCCAAGCCTAGTCCATAGTAAGCAATTCTTAATACTGTAATGGCTGAGAGAGTTGAGGATGGTATAGAAGAAAATTTTGAAGCTGACTGAAATTGTTTTGTGAAAGTAGAGAAAATAATGGGTATAGAAGTACAAAGTGAACAAGTAAGTGCTGATGTAGATCTTTGAGTAGGTTACTTAAATGTCAAGCTATTGTCACTGATAAAGTAGCTATACTAAACAACAGATCAATACATATAAAACAACCATTTATGGGAGCAAATTACTATCTCGGACTTTCATAGCAAGAGATGTTACAAAATCTTTTGATCCTGCTTTGGACATACACTGTCCAAAAGTTGATCTTTTCAAAACATTACTGTTATGGTTGATACATTGTGTCAACTTGGGGAATCTGGAGGTTTAACTGAGTGATTCAGCGGGAAGCTGGGGTGCTTACTTTGTAAACATCCTGAGCCTGTGGAAGAGGAGGGCATGGAGACTGTGTGAGAGGTTCTCCACCCCTGGGTGGGAGTAGACTGTTTACAATGTAGGGAAGAAAAGGAGGCTGCTTGCAGCCATTCCTCCCTTTTGCTTGTGGTTTTTGCTGTGCTCTGCTGCGTGAACAGTTTGCCCTCTGCCATGTGCCACTCTGCCTCAGAACCAGCCAAGTAAGGACTGAAACCTCCACAAACTGTAAGCTAAATAAACCTTTCCTTCCTTCATTTTGGGCATTGGGTATTTTGTCTCAGCAACGAGAGAAAAGTAACCGAAACAGTTACTGTTTACTGAAAGTGCACCTATTCATGCAGGAGCTCTGATAGAAAGGAACAATGAAATTAGTTTCCACGCTTGTTAACGTAGCACATAGCTTATGCTCATGGGAGAATGAGTGATTTTAAATTTGAAATCATATAATAGGAAAATATTTTTTGGCTAAGGCTAAAGAAGTGTGTTTATATTCCAGGTATTCAGGTGGACAAGAGAGAAGTATTACAAGTATGCAAGTGTACAAGTCCAGCCTGTAAAACTCCGTGAGGTTCTATCTCAAAATGAAACAAGAAGTGCTTGGGCATGGTGTGGTGGTGCATGCCTGCAATGTGGACACTCTAGAGGCTGAGACAGGAAGATTATTGTGAGTTTGAGGCCAAGTTGGGCTACAAACTGAACTCAAGGCCAGCCTGAACTGCATAGCAACACCCTGTCTCAAAAAGAGAAAAAAAAACAAATAAAAAAGTGCTGGGATTCAACTAAATTGTACGACACTTTCCTAGCATAATGTCCTTGATTTAATTCCTAGCACTTAAAACAGTAGCAACAACAACATCTCAACAAATATTCTGCCAGGCTGTCAAGAACACACAAATGATGCATCTGAGGAATATTGGAAAAGTAAATTGAGAACCTCTTTGAAACGATGTGACATTAAAAATTACAGTGTATTTTCCAAATATTGTTAGCAATCAAGCAATTCTGCAATAATTATATCCAAATTCTGCAGTAATTATTTTGATTCCCACATTTCTCTATTTGGTGGCATATAGATAATATAAAGAAAGAAACATTTGAAAAGAGAGAAACATTTACAAAATGAAATTAAAATCATTTGGATTGGTATATGATGCTTTTCCAAATTGCATTTCAAAGCTCTCTTTACAGAAATAAATATCTCTAAATGTGATTTTTGGTAGTGCAGAAAAATATGTCCTATGAGACGTAATTTTATAATGTGTGTAATGATGTATATTTGTAATTTTGTAAATTACCAGTCAGGCATAAAACCTCTATTTTTATATCAAAAAAAGTTTATTAAATTTAATGTTATAGACTTTAAATAATCACTGAAAGACCCATAATATGGAAATTACTAACAATAGAATAACATCTGAAATTTCTCAAAGATCCTATTGAGGTCAAATGCTGATATTGAAAAATAAGTGATGAATCAGATTCTTACCAAAGCATAACATAAAAAGTAAATAAATGTCTTGCTATCTGTAATGGACATTTGGAAAATGATCTGGAAACCTGATGGATATTAATGTTTCCATAGCTATGTCTATTTATTTATTTATTTATTTATTTATTTATTTATTTTGCGGTACTAGGGATCAAACTCAGGACCTTGTGCTTGCCAGGCAAGCACTTATTCCACTGAGCTATATCCCCAGCCCCAGCTATGTCTATTTAAATAAGAATACTGCAGCTGACATAGAAGAAAATTAAAGAATATCTGTTAAATAACCATTTTTTAATTACTAAAATATACCAAAAATCAAAGTAAGCAACTTGAGATGCATAAAAATTATTGGAAAACCTATATCTATGTATAAGCACAAACATAATATTGACTAGATAAATTTAGTGAGTTTTTCTAAATAACAGTATACATTTACAAGAAGTTAGCTTTCCCTTCCTCTCCTAACTTGTAAAAGGGACAGTTTTAACAATCAATGAGGAGCATTGTTCTTTTCTGAAAAAGTGAAGATGAATAAGGTGAATTTCTTAAAAGAAGTTGCTATTATAAGTAGTTGCTGAGAATATTACATTTAAAAATGTTATGAATATAATTTCAAAATATAAAACTTTTCAATATAAAAGTGTTCCTGAGATTGGAATGAGATGTCGGGTTGACCAAATAATGCAGAAAAGTTGAGGGACCTTCATGAATGAACAATAACTGACATACATCTTAACACGTAAGTAGGACCGCTCACTGGCAACCAATGAAAACTAAGGTTATTCAAAGGAGAAATGTTTGTACAGATGATCTTATAGGATAAAAAATGATTTTTAACATTTGCATGATGTCCTCTGATATATTTGTAGAGTTAAGGTGAATATTTGGGTGGCAGATGATATAGGTTTCATATTTCATATGTCATACTAAAAATGTTATGTGAAGTTGATAAAATATTTAAGATTATAAATAGGAAATCATACGAAGCTATCTGAATATTGGACATTTTAGCAATTTGGAAGATTAATTTATTGTTACTTGTCAGAGATGTTAAATAATTTGGCCAAATCGTGTGGTCCTGCATTAGTGTGTGGCTCAGAGCACAGCAGGAAACGACTGATGCCAAAGGCACTAAAGAAGAATGGCCGACGTGGCAACCAATTGAACATGATGAATGTAAGAAGAACTAAAGGATAACTCTGGTTATGTATTTCATCTCTCAATGTAACCTTGGGAGATAAGCAGATTATTAAATTTGTTTTTCTCTAAGATTTATGACTGAGTAGGCACCTCCGGATGATAATTTGGGTGTATTTATTTTATACTCCATATTACTCATTTGTTTTTACATTTTTAAAGAAACAGAATAATTTGATCAAGATAAGTTGTATTTCACTTCGGTATATAAATCACTTTGGAGTTTCCCCGTTCGTGGATAAAGCATGGTGAGGCTTTGTATCAGGCATCTCTTCCTTGTCAGTGACATAAATCCTTTCAGAGCCCTCTTCAGAAGATGGTTCCAAAGTTTAGAATAAATGATAAATTGAAAAATGCAGCACACTCATAACCCTTAAACATGAAATGTGCTGGGGTCAATGAAGTTTTTAAAATAATTTATTAGACTCTCCATGGAATAAGTTATTGGAAGCTCATAAAGTGCAGAAATTAAGCCATATATTTGTCTTTAAATTAATATAATTGTTTAAGTCAAACTTTATTAGCATGAAACAAATAATAATATTCTTACAAGCTCGTGCATCACACCATCTCGATTCAGTGTTAGGTATTGAGCTTAGACATATTTGTTCAGCTCTGTCAGGATGAATACATATTACATTCACAGCCTTGATTTAAATCCTACCCATACATTGAGTGTTTCATATTTCTAAATGTGTGGTATTGAGAATACTGTTTTTTTCTATAGTATTATGTATTGCTATAACCAAGATGTACATAACTTTAAAAAATATAATTCAGTGTGGCATGATTTTACAGGTCCTCTAAGAAATCTGAAAATTGAGTTGTTTTGTCAGATCAATCAAACATCAGGTCTTCTTGAGTGCACACAAAATTAATCAGACAATCATTTCACCAGAAGTTATGACCACATGCCAGCCAGTGAAATGGGATCAAGTTCTGTTTTTGTTATTCAATTGTCTATGACCATAACTTGAAATTATTCTCACATATATATTTTTGGAAGGTGGCTTCATTATGTATTAAATTTATTCAAGTTCATCTTGGGTTTCAAAAATAAAATTAAGAAATATTCTTTAAAAAAAGTGAAAATACCCATTAAACAGGAAAAGAAAACCAAAAGTGAACATCTTAAATATTAATAGCTATGGAATAAGAGATGTGATTCAAGAATCTGTCTCTGTGAGTGATTTCTCAGTTTAGATTCACAGAGTATATCTCATATTTCTATTGTAAAAATTAGCACAATGATATTTGCAAAATTAGGTGAGATGTGTTATCTTGTTTAAAACGAGAAAATGGAGGAAGGGAAAGTGTCTGGATGTCCAGCCAAAGCCTCAGTTAACATAAGGTTTTTCAGATGTGGCTTAATCTACAGTGTGAGATGGTGGGATTATTGGTGTGTGATCACTAAATTAGTCCACTGATTAGTTTCGCAGCCCCCTATTATCAATAGTCTGAGTAAAATAAAAGAGGTGGAAAGATGCTATAAACATCCTTTGTTATTTTTGCTATCTTATGGATACTATGAACTATTCTCTATGCTGACCTTCTGCTAAACCAACCTGTCTTGGCATCAGCCAATTATGGGTTGAAAATCCTGAAAACTGGGAAGTAAAGATATTCCCCACCCCATTTAACTTTGAGTATTGGATATTTTATCTGAGCACAACAACAACACAAAAGTAACTAAGACAGACTTTAGTACTAAGGGTTGGCCAATTTCTGAGACTCTACCTGAGCATATAGTTCAGGAGCTTCTGGGAATGGCTTGTGGGAAGAGTTTTGAAAGTTTTGGAGATGCCAGCTCAAAAATCAGGGCTGGAACACAATAGGCTGTATTGTATGGGAGGTTCTGGTCAGAGTATAGAAGACCAGAAAGATGCTAAAGACCCAGCTCAGGTTTCTGGTGAGGACAGGAAATGTATTGGTTGCTGGACTCTGGACAATGTGCCTTGTGCAGAAAGTTTGTCTGCCACATTTTAATTTGCTTAAAACGGAGATTAAGGGCAGGAAACTAACTATATTGGCAGAATAAATTTCATGCCAGCCAAATAAGACAGTGGTTCGGCTATTGTTTAGCCAGATTTATATTGAGAATGATGAGCAAAGAGCATAGAAGGATGATTTAACATGTACTGTATTTGACCAGAAAGGTAGCTCCAGCAAAGCTATGGACCAGAAAGACAAAGCGGAGATGCTGATTGTGGAGAAGGAACAAGAGAATAGACAAGATTGGCTGAAGGCATCACAAGAAGCAGAAAGACTATACTTTATGGCCTGGGTTGCAAGGGTAAAAGACTACTTTGATAGGAGGTTCGGCATGGTGGTGACATATGGAAGGTGTTCCTTGAGATTTGAATCATAGGTACTCAACCCCTACAGCTGAGAGAGAAGGAAACCTGGTGATTGCTCCAGCTGGCAGCAGACCTTGGTTTCATCCACATGGTGCTGGTTTGAGGTGCATGCAAAAGGCAAGAGTTGTGTGGTCAGGAAGGACTCCACTCATTGATTTTAGAAGAAGACGTGGGAGGCCAAGTAGTGTGCACCTTAGATGGCACTGTGAAACTGTGAGGCAAAAGTGCAGTGGACAACCAAGAAATTTGGAAAATCCAGGAAGATGGATCATATTAGTAAAATTGCGAGGAGGGAGCAGTCAGCATAAGAGAGAAGCCATTGGGGCTACAAGCAACAGAAGTGCCAGAGTGGAAGAGCTGCCCAAGCCTTTTGGAGTTCACATCTTGCCACAATTTACTTCAGATGCCTCACATGGAATTAAAAGTCTTAATGTTTCCCCTGCTGGACTTTGGCCTTGTTTTGTCCCCATTCCTTGTTATGCCCCTGTTTGTTACTTTTGAATGGAAACATCTGTCTCATGCCATTGTAGTTTGGAAGTGTTTAACTTTGCTTTCATTTGTAGAGTGGCTTCCAAGGATGAGTTTGCATTAAATTTCAGAGAAGATTTAGGATTTAGAAATTTTAGCAATGCTAAAACAACAAAATTACAAATTTGGTGACTCTCAGATTTGTGCTAAATGCCTCTTTTGTAAAAGGATGTACATGAGTCTTTGGGACACCAGAATCAGAATATCATGGTTTGTGTCTAGATGTACCCCAAAGCTTCATGCCATCATAGGGCCTTGGCTTTTCAGAGGTGTCTGTCTCTAGAGTGTGTGGTGCTAGGATGAAGCGTGTGTGATTATGAATCAGTCCACTGATTGTTTTGTCACCCCCTCAATCCCAGTAGAATGCACACAATGTATGCGACAGAAAGAGGATTGTTTTCCCCTTGTTGCACTTTGTTGCTATCTTGCTGGCACCATGAACTAGTCTCCTCTATGACGGCCCTCTGCCAAGCTACCTTGCCTTGGCCCCAACCAATTATAAACTGAAATCTCTACAAACTGTGCCCCAAATAAACATTCTCTCTTTTAATTTTAGATATCTATTTTTTGTCTCAGCAACAAGAAAAGTTACTGAAACAGGGATTTAGAGACAGAGAGAGGTGGATGGAAAGGGGAAGGGACTTAAAGAAGAATCAGTAGTGGTACATACATGCACCCACCCGCCCATAAGATAAATGTAAATTTCATGTACTACAAACATATACCAGTAAAATTTTAAAAGGAGAAGCTGTTTAATTGATTAGATACTCACAACTACTACATCTACTTGTTTATGTCTATTTTAATTATTTTTGAAAATCATCAAAAGAAAATATGCTTGTTCATTTCATGTTGAACAAAATAGGGTGATACAGCAATTGAAAAGCAGAATATTCATGAAAGTAAAATAAAACTAGTTCAAATTATAAGGAAATTTCTAATTTGAATTTATGAGAAATGTGTATCATTAAACATAAGTTTAAAGGAAATAAAAATGAAAATAATGAAATAATAAGAAATGTATTTAGGTTTTTAAGATTTTCTAAATAATTCAAAAATTTCTTTATAAAAAGTGTAATTTTCCTCTAATAACCACTTATAAATAGATTGATTTGTATATAATTTATAATGAAGCTCTCATTTGTAATCCTTATAGTTTTATTTACTTAAAATTTGTGCACAACTTCATATTCACATACAAAACATAATGAAATTCATAATGAAATTCATATTACTTTTCATATTAATTTCCTCACATTTTTATTTTCTTTATAAAATAAAATATCCCCGATCATTCTTTTTTTAGTAATTTTATGTACTTGCATAGTATTTAAAGTGTACAAAGTATTCAATACAATTGTTTTTTGAGATAGTGTCTCACTATGTCATTCAGGCATGCCTTCAATTTATTATGCAATGAAGGTTTACATTAAACTCATGGGAATCCTCCCGCTTCAGCCTTGCAAGTTTTGTAACTCTGGACATGCACTACCACACTTGGCTTAAGAAACTTGATTAATAGGTAATTAGTCACCCATATGTAAAATAAAAATGTGGAAAATTGTGATTTTGTATTTCAAAGTTTAAAATATATTTAGGCTCAATTAATTAAAGGCAAAGTCAGCGGGTACCAACTTCAGGCAGAGCTATCTTTCTTCAGCAAGACTGTCATGTTTTGTATAGGTGGGCATAACTGTTCATAATGGCACAATGAAAGTTTATATAACTTTAGTAATGTAAAGTACTATAAAGTCTGTTATAGTTAATTGTAATGTAATTCTTTTCTATTTTTTGTTTCTTTATTTTAGTTAAACATAGGAATTTTACAATGGTCTTAATGGTTCATTTCACTAGTGTTTGACTTGCTCTTTGGTATTTACACAACCAACATAATCACACCTAATTTATGATAAATTTGTAAATTATATACAGACAACAGAATAAAAATATTTCATTATCTATCATTACTGTTTCTTAGAAATACATTATTTTTCTGCTTTACTATCCTTTTTATTACAGAAGATTCCAGGAGGCAATAATTTTTGCTGAAAATAAACTGCATAATTCAGTTTCCAGCAAGCACAGAAACCAAACTTGTAGTCTGTATAATGTTATCACTTATTTACATCTTCAACCTATTCATCATGTTCTTGTGTTAGCCAAATACTTGCAGAAAATATACACTCTGTTCGTGACATACAGTTGGGCAGTTTGGTAACTAGTAGCATGGTACCTCCCTGAACTTGTCTTCCTTCTAATAGGAAGTAAGGCGCGGCTCTCCTTTACTAGTTAACATTTCTCAGAGATGGCTCCCAAGTCTTTGTGATAATCTCTGGTCATGAAAACACCAAATGTTGTGTTTTGTGTTACATGGATATATCTCCCTTGGTCAGATAAATATTTTACCATTATAATTTTTCTAGAGTAAATTTCCTAAGAAAAGTAATGGGAAATAATAGATGGTTAGGTGATTTGTAATTGTATGGCAAAGGTGAGAGGGTGGTCAGAAAATTAGAGAAGGAGTCTGCTTAAAGTTTAGACAAAATTTTGATTTAGCCTTCTTCTCCTCTGTCAATCACTCATAATGAATGTAAAATATATGCAAATATGTAAATATGAAGTAAAATATAATATTAGGAATAATAATGAAAATGGCATAAAAAGGGTCAGAATTGAACTGGACAAGGTGGGTAGGATGAGAGAGAAATATAAAACAACCAAGATGTTATGTATGATTTACATATGTACACCTGCTCCCTAAGATGAATATAGAATTCATGCATTGCAAACATGTACTAATAAAACAAAATTAGAACCAAAGGTTTAATCAAGCTGAGAAAATATTGAGGACTTTTTGGTCAGTATACACTTGCTAATAAGTAAGCTTATTATAGAATATTCATGCAAGAAAATGTGACATATCTTGTATGTCTTCAACTGTAAGTTTCATAGTTTTTAGTTCTGTTTATGTTTATAATACCCTTATTTATTTTCTGTCTGTCAGTATGTCTCTCCCATTTATGTTATTCAACTTTGAAAATCTCAACTAAACTGTGCATCATAGTGTATCCCTATTATCCTAGCACTTACAGCGCTGAAGGAAGAAGATCACAGGTTTGAGGTCAGCCTGGACTAGCTACCTACCTCTAGGTTGTCCTGCTATATAGTGAGACTTTGTCTCAAAAAACAAACAGAAGAACTAAATAAATAGTTCACTAGCCTAAATACATCACGGTTAGTTCAACAATTAAATGATATTTACATGTGTTCAGGAAAATGACCTGTGGCTGTCTATTGTCTATAGTATGTTTTAATAATAATTCAGAAAAATATTTTAGTCCAAACATTCTAAACGTGACAACTGTCTAAATAAAAATGATAGAAACAATTGAAATCAAATAGAATGTTTAAGAAAATTACCTGTGACTCAAAAGTTACTTTACAAAAAAAATTTTTTTAAAAAAGTTACTTTATCTTATTTTTACAACTAAGCTGTATTTTTTAATACACACTAATATGCTAGTTTTATTATGATGGAAAATATTTTCAAAGTAGAATACCTGAGGAACCTTTGTTTTTTCCCATATAACTTATAAACACAAAGTAAATTTTACTAAGACTGTGGTGGAACTCTTGACACATATTTCGCTTTCTGCATTGAATTAATGGACAAATGGGAATAATATTGAAATACCAGAACATAGGCAATATACAAAACAATAGTAAATAATTCCATGCTTTTCCCAAACTAAAACATGAACATCTGCTCACAGCTTCACACAGTAGGAATAAAATCACTTTTTAATACTGCCTTTCTTGAGCTTTTGTTCCACAAGAAGGCATAAATGCTTCCACAAAACTGTGAACTTCCGTAACTGTGAACCTTTTTAAGTTAGTTAATTGGTAGCTGTCCAGTAGACTGTGGTGGGTCTGCTGAAATTCATAAAGAAAGTGTTAATAATGTTGGAAGATTTCAGAAACTGTTGTTATGGTTTGTCTCTACATGTCCCCCCCAAAGCCTTATGTGGTCATAAACAGAGTTTTTCAGAGATGATTGGATCTACAGTCTATAATTCTATGATTACTAATAGAATTACTAATTCTATGATTACTAATAACTATAATTCTGTAATTACTAAATTAGTCCTCTGATTGGTTTGGCATAGTTTTCTGTTTGGGTAATGAAATCACACCCTGGGTATGAATGCTACCCACCTTAAGACTATGTGGCCTCATAGGACACTGTGGACCTTCAAAATTCACAGGGGTTTGATTCTTAGAGTACCCACAAATTGTGAAAAATTGTAAATTTCAAATATGGTCAGAAAAACTCACATAACTACCTATTTTTACACTTCAAAACCTAAATATGCTGTGTCTACCTTAGTTATGTAATTTAATAAAATACTGTGAAAGCCTCAGAAGGTCCAAGATATTTTGACATCATGTTAGAGGTTGTAGGGCTTTAAGAAGAACACAGCCAAGAAAACCTAAAATAGCTACACACAGTCCATCAATCTTTCATGTGAGGGAATGCTGGTACATCTTTCTGGATGGGTTACAGGGCACCATCCAAACAGTGGCAAGGAGAACCAAATAATGCTCTTGGATTGGCTACTTGAAAAATTACCAAAAATTCTGGAAGATATTTGCTATTTATTTCCATAAAGTTGTGAGGCTTTCCAGGAATAATTGTTGCTTGATTCTAAGGAAAAATGTGTGAATGACTGAGGCCCTAAACTCTGAAATACAATTTGTGGCCGTACACTGTATGAGGGACAGAAGGAGCATTGATGCTGCCTTCTGCCTGCCATGCACTGATTCTCCTCCATGATGCTCCTGGCAAAGCTCTTCTGACTTGGAACCAGCCATCTATAAATTGAAACCTCTACAACTGAACTACAATAAACTTTCCTTCCTTTGAGTTTCACGTATCTTTTCTCAGCAATAAACTGTAATTAAAACAACTGTAAAGCTAGAAAGGTGGTAATAAACAATTTAATCCATAAGTTGATCTACCTGTGCTGCCCTCGACAAAAATCCTGTCATAGCCAAGTTTGAAGCCTTCAACCTAAATATTTCAAAAGTCTCACTATCCTTAGAGTGCCTGTGTGGGGTCTGCATGTTCACTGCATTCATTTCATCATGCCCTAGACATTCTCAATGCCATATTATGTTGCTACGTGAATTCTTGCAATAACTCATTTTCTCACAAGTGAAGAATTCTTGTATATATAGAATTTAGAAAGAAAATAAAGGACTCATTAAAACTTAACAAAAATTAAAAAGACTTTATTATCCTCTTTTATGCAATCATATTGGCAAATAAAAATTAGAACCCTTTCAGTTTAGGCTCTTTAGCTGAAGAGGTATAAATTGCCCAAAGAAAATCTTCACATGAAAAGGAAATTACTCAAAGTAGGATATTCCATATTTCCTTTCATCATATGTGAGGAGCCATAGATATGGTGATGTTAACTTCCTTTACAGCCATTCCTCGGCTTTGTGTGAGTAACTGAACAAATCCAAAAAACACTTTGATTACTTGTCTCACTAACAATGATAATTCTACATTCAATTGATTCTTTCTACTAATTCAATTTGGTAGCACTCAAATATTTATTATGAAAGAGATAGTGCTGTTTACATAAGAATGATTGAAGAAAATATAATACAAAGTACAATATACTCCAATATTAAAATATATATCATTATTTCATGTATGTATTCTTATATGTGAACATTTCATGAAGTCAGTTGTATTTAATTTCTGTAACTCTTTGTTCAGAATACAAATCATCCTAATGATGCCTTGTTATAAAGCAGAATAAATTTTTTTTCTTAGGAAGCCAAGTCAGGAGAATCAGTGTGCCTCAACAATCAACATAAAAAGAATTTGAAAAACACAATCTCTTATGAAAAGTTTTATGTCCACTTTTCCCTCATCTCAGTTGTTCTTTCTTTTTGAGTCGACATTCAAACCAATGCTGCTAATTAATGTAGAAGATATCTTATATCCTATTTAATGTTTTCAGATCAATCACCTATCACAAATTGAGGATGAACAATGATATTTCCTCTTTTTTTTCTACTTTAATAGACCAAACAGTTCACTTAGTGTTCAAGTTAAATATTTTCAGTCTGCTTCTTAAACATCCAATATTCTTTTTACTTACTTACCTATGTCTCCTTCATGCAAGACAATACAATTCTAATTTGTTCCGTTTCCTTCTGGAGACAAAGCCTTTGATATCTTGTTATAGTACTGTGTCATGCTGCTAAGAATCAGTTACTAAGAAAAGGGCTTTACTCAAATTGTGTGTAATAGTACTATCTCCATTTTTTTCTCAAATATGATTGTGAGAGCCTGACAATCATTTACTCTAGCCTCTTCTTTTTAGTGTGAAAATGTACATAATATTAATTAATGTACTGTTGTTAATTACATATATCTACAAATATGATATTGTAACTCTGAAGGGGAATTTCACTCTTAATTTGGAATGTAAAGTCTTAAAAATACATATAGAGAGAGAATAGTTTCCAAGTTTTAAGCAGCAATGGCAAAGACATTCATGTTGTATATACTAAACAATGAAAATAAATCTACCAAAATACATTAATATTTTATAAAGCTAAATTAATTTAAAATTTACCCATCATCATTTTTAATTAAACAGAACTGCATTGTTTGTACTTTAAAATCTAACAGGAAATTGATATACTAATTAACACATCATGTATAGTGAAATACTCTCTGGAAAAAGACTCTTTTTTTCTATTTAATATCAAGGCAAAAACAAGGATGTGTCCTCACCCCATTTTGTGTAAAAAAGGTTTTTGAAAATTCTACCTAATATAGTAAGACAAGAGGTGAAGTAATTATGAAAATAGAAACAAAAATTGAAATACATAGTTATGTAAATTGAAAAGCTATTCTGAAGTTACTGAAATCGAAGCAGTTTGGTGTTGGTATAGAATATAAATGAAGGGTAGTAAGTCCTCACTTATGCACCTTTTGTATTTTCACAGTGCACCTGATGGAATTCCATGAAGACTTACAGTACCGGGGATGCTCTTTGTATATATTCTACACACAAAGTCATGTTACCATAAGGGCTCTCACTTTGTAACTTTCCAGAAGATTCTGGTAAAAAGCACCTTATTTGAGTCCATAAACTGAAGCTTAGTCAAAGCAATGACCTTGGTAGGTGACATTGATCAGAAAAGGCAGGACAATGGCAAGTGGTTTCTTTAACTGGTGATGGTTTAGTGAGAACTTCCTCCTTTTTAATTCCGAAGGCCATATGAGACTTAATAGTTCACTCTTCTTTCGTCTTTTATTCTATGCCACCCTGAATATTACAGAAACTCAAACCAGAAAATCTTCGAACAGTTCTAGAGTTACCCATCGCACAGTTGCAGCGATTGATCTTCAGTCTATTCTCCCCTCTGCCTTCCTTCTCTCATGAGTTGCACTCAGTCTTCCATCTTCTTCATTCATATCTGTTTAATAGAACTGTCAAATATAGTCTAAGTCAACGTGGGTCTAAACTCCCCATATATATTTAAACAAATACTTCAAAATACTAGTCAGATTGCACTGTTTTTCTTAAAAACCTCCAAAGTCTAATTCCTCAGAACAAAGCACCAAGTCTGTACATCGAAGTGGAAGGACAAACGCGAGATTCCCCCACTACATTGCTCTGTCTGTCATCTGTATCTGTTTTCTTTCTAACTTTTACAGAATGATGCACTTTTCACTCAACCTACCGTGTTGTTCCTATAGGAACTGGAGAAATCATTGGTATATAAATCACTTACATGTTTGAAATTTCCAATACAGTATTATTGTATGAGATACTCTCCCAGGGTCATAGTTTTACCTAGAAGTGGCTGCATAATTTGTGAAGACCTGCATAAAGTGAATGTAACTGGCAACAAATAATTTCAAGATGGTATATACTGAATTGAATATTTTCATCTCCAAAAACGTATATTTTGAAACAGACTCACTACTGTGATGACGGCAGAAGGTGAGCCTTGGGAAAAAATAGATCATGAGGACAGAACCCTCATGGACGTGATTAGTGTCTTTGTAGCAAACTACAAGAAGCATGCCATTCCTTCTTCCAACAGGTAAGGGACACAGCTGGAAAGCACCATCTCTTAGGGAAGAAATTGGCCATCACTTAAGCACCAAATCTGACAGTGACTTGACCATCAATTTCCTCACCTCTAACACACATGCAATACATTTCTGTTGCTTATAAATGAGGTTTATTAAGGCAGAGTTGCCAAGTCATATCAAGATCTATAAGTCCACAACCTGTACATACAGATTCAACCAAATGCAGCAAAAGTATGGAAACAAAATAGATTTCATCTGTAATGTACATGGACATACTTTTGAACCCATTATTAACTGAATAATATGATATAATAACTATACTGTTGAATTTATATTTTATTAGATACTATGAGTAATGTAAATGATTTAATGTGTTTGAGAGTATGTCTATAGATTATAAAAAAATTTTATATTTGGGTATTTTATAATAGGGCATGGAGTATGCATGGATTTTTCAATCTGCATGGTCCTGGATCTAATTCCATGTATGAAAGTTGACTGTATTTTGTCAATGCAGCCTGAAATTACTAAGATACAGTGAAAGTAAATTCTTCTGAATTTGACACTTTGAGTACTTGCAGAGATAAAATTTCTGTGAAGCCTTCCATGGTCCTACACTGATCTATCCTGTTTGAATTTGCTATTGTTTTACCTATCAATGTACATCACAACTGATTTATGAATCAATTCATATCACATAATGACAAATGTCACATTATAAACATATTTGTTATATATCATACATATGATATATTATCAATTTTCCTAGTTGTCATTTCATTCCAGATGAATAAATTTCTTTTTAGCATCATTTTTACAGCACTGGAAGTGGTGCCTAGATGTAATGAGCACTCAGGAAGCCCTTGTAAAAAAAAAAAAAAGGAAGCCCTTGTGGATCTGTGAATTAAAAGAAAAAAATCTAAATTAAACATTAGTGCCATCAAAACTCCTATATTATTATTGCAGAAAATCACTGATGGAACCAGATAGGTTTCAAGTATTAATAATGTTTTAATGCAAACCATACTGACTTACCTTTCATGATAATTCTGACAGTTCTGATAAGAATATTTTAAAAATAAATTAGTGGAAATATTGTATTTAAAATCTTAACTTTATGCTGAGGTCTGAAGTTATACATTGTTTATAAATGATTTAAAATGTCTTCCACTGACATTTAAATGTAAAGTTTTAGGCTAGGTTTTGTTTTAACTTTAAAAAATCAGAAGATGTGAGTACTGCCATAGAGTGTACAGTGACATGTTTAATTCCCATCAGACTCCATCTTATGGATCATAACTGTAGGGGATTTTTATTAACTTAGCTTGAAAACATCACTTCTGTTGGTTTTAGTCTTTAGGAGACTTTCTAATTTCATAAGAGGTTAAACCTTTTAGTATTAAAGTGCATAAACTATCTGATATCTGTCAATTCCTTTGGTAATGTAGTTCTTAATTTTTTAAATAATTATGACCTTGAAAATGATGAAAAAACTGAAAAAATCTATGGAGACATAAAACTTTTTGAGTCTTCTACTCTTGGTCTGCTGAAAGAATCCATGAGAAATCTGCACGTGGTGAGAATAAAGATTAAGCATATCCTACAGTACTGAGAGATGAGGTGCATTCCTCATCCAAGTAACAATGAAGTAGGTACAATATATTCTCCAATATTTATAGGGATTTTGTCATGTAAATTTTATTAGCATTAAATCTGTATTCAATATAAAATATAAACTCAATACTTTTATGTGTTATATTTATTCATATTTAATATATTATATCAATTTATCTCATATGTATTCTAAAAATAATACTAAACATTTATCAAAGGATAGGTAAAAACTGTGTAATTTAAACATACCTGTATGTACAAATTCATAAAGCTACAATATGCAGGAATACATTTGTTAGAAAATGTCAACTGTTTGAAATATATTATTTTATGTTTTTCCATTAAAAGTTATCGAATTTGCTATTTTCTGGCAAATAATGAGTGTCCATTAATATTTCAATCTAGTTCTAATAACATTATTTTTATTATTAAAATATTTTAGTTTATAGTAGATAATAAAGTTCAATTTCATTTATTAAAAATATACACATATCTTAATCTTACAGATTAATCTTAACATTTTTCACTGTTCCCATAAAGGTGAGAATTTATATCCCAAAAGCTGTGGGCAGGGAAGAAGAAACATTATATTCTTCTTTGTACCCATGAACTATCTGTTTCTCAGCTTTAAAAATAAAGTGTGTGATTAAAATCTTTATTTTTTTCATAACACTATCCCCAGCCATCTGTTCATCTGTTGCTTCTATGTTACTGTGGAGTGAATGTGTCCTCTCCAAAGTTCCACTGTTGCCAGGTAGGCACCATCAGGAAGGGGGTACCTTCAGGAAGAGCCAGGTGCGTACATTTTCTGTTGAGAATGGAGTTCCACGTGAGTGCTCCTCCCTTATCCTTCTGCAGTATTAGATTTTCTTGTCCTTCTGTCTTCTGCCATGGGTCTACCCTGCTTTGACCTTCTAATGATATGGCCCTCACCAGATACAAATTTATTCTATTAGAAACATGCAGAACACAAGTAAGTTGAATGTTAAACTGAATTTGCTTGGGTCTTGATCTCAAAATTCTAAGGTTCTATACTTGAGGAAAAAAAGTGTTATTTTAAATTACTCAAAATATCTTAATATTTTAAAAATTGTTTTCTCCCGATGGCAGGCTTAGCAAATCTGACTTTTGATGTATTCCTGGAGAACACTGAGGAAGTTCTCCATGTAGTAGTGTAGACTTCCCCCTGCCAACGACAGGCTCCACTTTTTATTGATAGAAATGATCACTTTCTTTGTCCTGAGCGTTGGGATCTCCTTGCCCAGTGTATGTCCAACACAGTCACAACAAACATGACTATGAAGCTTCATGTAAAATCACTGAAAATCCTATTTGAAAATCCAGTGGTCTCCTCTAATACCAGTATCGATCTCAGAATATCAACAGAATGTACCTGCCACCCAAGGAACAGTGGACTCACAGTAGTTCCTCTATCATTGTCTCTGTTCTGTTCATCTGCTTCCACATGTTCTAATATTTCAGCATTTTTCTCATCTATGATCATTAGCAAGACCTCATTCATGCTAGGGGCTGTTTCACTGCACCATATACAATTCGCACTAAGGGAAAGTAGATAAATGAACTCTTAACAGGTAAACTAAAGGGTCATTTCTGTTGACATATTCTATGTCCTACTACTAGGAAGATTTTTTTCTTGTTTAAGTGAGCTCATACTTTTAGACATACTACTAATAACGTTTCTTTATACTCTACTGTGGAAGATTTAATAAGTTGTTCTCAGCGCAGCCCTATCACAACATAATTCCTTTATATTCCCTCAGGAATTAAAATATATCAAATGAGATTCTTGTTTCATGCATACAAATAAAATGTGTACGTTTAAAAAATAAATGAATGTATGACAGCGTTGGGACACTGTATGTTAGAATCAGTTGCCCTGTGATTTAGTCATCTACGATTTTCAAAGCACTCGTGCAATTCTTTAATACTGAATTAAATAAGATGCAAGTTTGTTTTGTATTTTAGATGGCTTAAATTGTGTATAATAACCATATGAAAATACTGACTTTCTTTGCCATGAATTTTTTAATACTGTTTCAAATTTGAACTCACCTAAATGGCTAAATTGTTGTCAGACATGGTTTTCTGGAATCACTAAAATTTAGACATTGTTAGAGAAAAGAAAGAAATCAGATGAAACATGACAGAATTACAGGAACAGGAGGTACACGGTGGGCACACCGTCACTTTCAAAGACAGCGGTTAAGATCTCATCACGACTTACAAAATGAGCGTTCAGCTCTCCTGTTTTCTGTTCGTTTTGTTCGTTTGCTTACTACTATATTTCAGTATACAGTTGGTGGATAATATTACATTTGCATATGAGACAAAGGCAAAGCTGAATTATAACAGACCTCAAAAATGTGGACAACAGTAATTTTAAGCAAGGATAGACATAGATGAGGGCGACTTTTTCATTTTACTTTTCTGAGGATAAGCTAATATACTGTATTTGTCCTAGTGAAATATTGCTATCTGATTTTAGAATAAATACTATTGAATTGGGTGATTGAATACAAAGCCATGGCATGTACTGATTGCTGGTATGCACCCTGTGCATCTAGGAATAAGTGTCACATTTATGCCTATTTGAAATGTACTTAAACATATGCTCAAATTTGCAACAATTTACATGTAATCATTAGCGAGAGATCAGATCTCAGACACAGGGGCATTGTCGTAACCACCATACAGCCCTGAACTTTGACTTATACCTAAGAGGAGATTTGGACCCCCAACTTTGGACTCATGTCCACAAATTAATGAAGACAGAAAACATGAAAATATTTAGACAAAGATTCAGCATGTAGACTCATCTTATGACTCCTGTTGGAAGTGCCTATTTTTTATTTGTTATGGAGAAAATAGGAATTTGCATGTGCTCCACCATATTCTGGTGGTAAAGTCACGTTGACATTGTTTTTCTTAAATGATGGCATTTGATATTTCCAATAATTCTGTGAGGAAATTAACGAATTTAGGAAAATATCTTTTATTAAATCAATCAGAGTAGATCCTGTAGTTTGCTTCTAAGAACCTGATTGTTTCCCATAGTTCCATATGTTATAATCAATAATAGAAACAATGGAGATAATACACTCTACTTACTCATTATACTATTAAGATGTAATTACTTCTAGTGACTGATGTGCAAAATATTTATTTGCGGTTTACATGACCATATGCTTTGTTGCCTTAGAGGTCTTAGTCCAAAACGTTGGGCTGGTTCCAGTAGAGTAATAAAAAGAGGTTACAGTATTTGAATTTAAATGTCACCAAACAACTTGAGGATTTACATGCTTTTGCATCCATGGGCAAAGAAAAGTGAATTATTGTGCAACATCGTGGACCACAATTTCACAAAGGCTAGTTTTACTTCCCTAAGGGATAAATGCAGCCTTTGGATTATTAGTATCATCCTCTTGAGATTTCCTATTATCTCATTAGGGGTAGGCCCTCCTCTCCCACCCATGAAGACTGACACTAAGACCAAAAGCACTAAAATGACTAAGACTACTAAGGCTAACACTCAGACCACTAAGACTAAGACTACTAAGAACAAGATATTCCAGGGCATGAAACTTCCCAGCGTGAGACCACCTCCACTCTGAATCATCAAAACCCCCTCACCATTTTCCTCAATCAGTAAATACCAAGGTTCTGGCTGCCTAGTGGCCTTTGGTTTCCTGCGAACAACTAGCCATCCCAGATCCCTGCTGCTTGCTATTTGTCCCTTGCTCTTTCTGTCACTGTAGACTGTAACACCTCACAGGAGACTGGAAGCGCACTATAGGAATCTTCAACAGCACAAGCTCAGATGACTGAAACTGATTACAAAAGGTCAGTTAGATTATGTTTGGATTGATACATTGTGTCAAATGGAGAAATACGGAAGGTTAATTAAATGACTCAGCAGGGTGCCAGGGTCCTCACTCTGTAAACATCCTGAGCCTGTGCAACAGAAGGGGTTGGAGATAGTATGGGTGGGCAGCCTGCATACAATACAAGAGAGGAAAAGAAGTTTTCCCCTCCCCTTTTGTTCCTGTTGCTTTGCTAATTTCCATCAACCTTGGGCTGTTGCTCCTGTGCCATGCCACTGTACCTTGAAGCCAGCTAGTTATGGACTGAAAATTCCACAAACTGTGAGATAAATAAATCTTCTGTTCCTTAATATGGGGTACTGGGTATTTTGTCTCAACAACTAGAGAAAATTAACCAAGACAGAATTTAGTGCCCAAGAAGTGCAGTCCTTGTTTTGACAATTCCTGACCATGTGGTTCAAGAGTCTTTGGGAATGGCCTGTGAGGAGAGTTTGGAAAGGTTTGGAGATGTCGCCTGAAAGAGTAGCACTGGAATGCCTTAGGATGTTCTGTATGGGAGATTCTGGTTAGAGCTCAGAAGACCAGAATGGTAGTAAAAATCTAGCCAGTAAAGAACATTTCAGGATGTTTCTGATGGGGTGAGGCTGTTGGAATCCAGATGATATACGTATTGGCTTGGCAGAAAGTTTGTTGCATTTTACTCTTATCCAGAGATTTTGCTTGAGACTAAAGGTGGTGGACTAATTAATCTGGCAGAAGATATTACCAGGAAGTCAAATGTTGAAGCTATGGCATGGTTATTATTGGGCATTTTATCCAGATCTATGTTAAGAATCAAAAGCACAGAGCCCAACAGAATCTTTAAAATGTGAGTTTGGCGAGAAAGGAAGCTCCAGTAAAACTGTGGATTGTAAAGTTAGACCAAAAGGAGATCTTGATTGCTGAGAAGCAACAGGAGAATATAAAAATGGTCTTAGGGCATCACAAGTACCGTCTCCACCCTTTGCAGCCTCAAAACTTCAAAAGTGAAAGACTGCTTTGAAGAGAACGCTGCAGAGCACATTCTTCCAGAATGGCAGCAGCACAGAAAATTTCTTCCTCAGAATTGGATTCAGAGTGTCCAGTAATTCAGGCTTTCAACCATTAGAGCCAAGAGAGTGGGAAGCCTGGCCATTGCTCCAGCTGGCAGTAGAACTTGGCATCACCCACATGGTGCTGGGTTTAGGTGCATGAATAATGCAAGAGCTGTGGGGTTAAGAAGGCTACAACCCCAATATTAGAATGACTGTGAGGCCAGGCTTTTGCCTCTGAGAGAGCAGTGTACGCATCTGTGAGGGTAAAGCGAAAGGTGCAGTAGGAATCCCAGAAGCCAGGAACTTGGTTCATCTAAGGAAAGTTGCAAAGCAAAGTGGGCCTAAGAGAAGCCATGGGAGTTACAACAACTGGAAGTGGGGTAGGGGGTGGAGCCACCCAAGCAGTCTGGAGCTCATAACTTGCCACAGATTGCTGCAAATGTTTGCCCTGCTGGACTGTGGACTTGCTTTGGTCCCATTCCTTTGTATCCCCTTTGTAATTTTTGGAATGCAAATGTTTATCCTGTGTCATTGAATGCTGAAATTATTTAACTTTTCTTTTGTACAGGACCCTGCAGCTAAGAATTTGCCTTATATCTCAGAGGAGATTTGGGATTTGAACTTTTCAGAAATGCTGAAACCATTAGGAATTTAGCAATTCTTAAAGATGGAATAAATATATTTTTCATAAAGGGAATTGCATGAGTCTTTGGGGTACTAGGGGTGAAATGTTATAGCTCTAATATAATATACTGTTGATAGATTTAATATTAGTTTTTAAGGATTGTGAAACCTGTGCTATAATGTTGAAATTGTGAAATGGTAAGAATAAGCATGTGTTTGTATCTGGAAACAGGCTTGAAGAAATGTGTTGTTTGCCAGGTTGACAAGGGATGAATTGTTATGGTTGATACATGGTATCAAATGGAGAAGTTTAGAAGGTTAACTAAGTGACGGCTGCAGGGAGTCAGGATCCTCACTTTGTAATCATCCTCATCCTGTGCAACAGGAGGGCATTAAATTGGTGTAGGCAGGTGGCCTGGGCATAATATAAGGAAGGAAAAGAGGCTTTTGCTCATGTTGCTTTGCTGATTTCTGTCACCTTGAACTATTGCCACTGTGCCATGGCACCCTACCATGGAGCTAACTGAACATGGACTGAAACTTCCACAAACTGTGAGCGAAATTAATCTTTCCTTCCTTAATTTTGGGCATTTGGTATTTTGTCTCAGCATCAAGAGAAAAGCAACTGAGACAGAATATTTCTCTATAGTGAAATTCAGGAAATATATGTTTGCGATACCAGAGGTTTTTAGCTAGTCCTAAGCAATGACCCAATCTAGTAATGTAGTCCCACAGCTTATAATTTCTTAATAGTTTCATGCGATTTTTAGTGATAGTTTTCATGACTTAGAATGTACAGTGCTCAAATATGAGCTGTGTAGATAAGAAGTAATCCTGTGTATGGGCCAGCTATGTCTAGTGCTGACACCTTCTCCTCTGTGCAACATACACAGTCAGTTGAATCAAAACCAGAGTGTATTGCCATTGGATGTGCTTGTGTCAAGTAAAATGTAGTGATTATCCATGATAGTATTTTAACCTGTATGTGTGTACCTGTGAGGACAAGCATTATGGCTGTTACACAGACAGGTGTCATATGACCAACAGGTGTCATATTTAATTATCAAACTTGACCTTATGTTATTTCATAAACTATTTTTAACTATTAAGAGGATACTCATTTTCATACCTATTTTTTTGCAGCAAACCAGTGATAAAACATCCACCAGAGACCGAATTTAGGAACAAAGCTTTATTATAGTAAGCAGCTGACAAGCCCTGAAACTAAGTCAGAGAAAGCTGACTCTAGGTGGACTTTGCATCCAGTTTAAATACCTTTTAGGTATCCATGGTAGCTACATTGCCACATTACCTAAGTTTTGAAATTTTACAAGAATATCACATAATTGTCACAAGGTTTGCATTTCCAGAATTTGTTAGGCATCTGCTGTTCATCTGCATGTCAGGTAGACATTGCAGTTTTACATTTAGTTTACTCCCTCAATTTGTTATGTTCATTCTCCAGTTTTATAGCTTTGCTCTTTTTCAGTGTGTTTATGGTTAACTAAGAGGGGAGGGGATGGAGGAATGAGTTCATCTACAGTTTAAGTGAGTATAAATGACTTTTAAAATGGAGTTACAAAATACATATTGGAGTCTCCCTTGTCCTATCATATTAACTATATAATATATTTTATATGTAGCACAAAATCTGCCCTTTTTACTAAATGCAACCAAGGTAAGCCAAACGATTTGACACTTATGCTTAGGGCATCTTTTGGCATCTTCTCAACAGTTAAACTCTGAGACCACAAACTATGATTAAAGACAATGGCAAATGTAAAATTAGGTTTGCAGTTAAATAGTATGTGGTCTTGTGTCAGGTTCAGATTACTCATTTGAGAAATTTTAATATTGAATTAGATTTTTACTGTGGATTATTTATATAGAATGATTTGCTATCTTATTGCTTATTATAAAATGTAGTTGTATATCTTATATCCATATATTTCTTAGTTTTCATTTTAAAATTTCCAAGTTTTTGAATTGTTTTATTTAATTTAGAATAAAATTATCAGGTAAGTGGAACTCATGGATTTTTGAAAGCTAAAAAGGAATGACCTGACATTCATTTTATGATTTCTCATTTCTTCATTTGTATTGGATGACAACTGTAAGCATAATAGCATATTTTAGAATCATTTACCTGTATGTGAATAGGTTAACATACTCCTACTTATCTATTTCTATAGTACCATGTAATTATCTGTCTTCTTTAATCAGCTCACATTGCTATAAAAATATGCTGAACTGCTTAAACATAATGTCTGAAATGACCAACATAGTAGGAGAAAACAAGGGAAAAGATTCTGAGTTTGTAATTTTGAGTGTAACTAAACCAAGGGACACTTAGAAGCCTGGTGAAGCACCAATTCTGGGAAAGTCTGTGAGAATATTTCCCAAAGGCTTTCCCATCTGCCTGCAGTGCACTTGATAGGATACAATCAGCTGGGGATCTAGGGGCAAACAACTAAACAAAAACCAAAATAGGTTCCCCCTCTCTTTCAGAAGGGACTGATCTTCCTTTCTTGCCCTTGGACACCAGAACTTCAGGCTTCTCAACATTTAAACTCTGAGACTTGCACTGGTGGCATATTAGATATATCAATCCCTTGGTATCATGTTGAGAACTATGATATTAGCTTGCTTTGTTCTGAGTCCATGGGACTCAGATTGAGCCATTCTGTCAGTATTCCAGGGCTAGCAGCTTGATCATAGTGCATCATGAGATTTCTCATCTGCTGTACTCATGTAAGCCAATCTTCCTCATATACAGCATTATATATATATATATATATATATATATATATATATATATATATATTCAGAGATCTATCTCCATCTGCTTATGGCATGTACTTCCCTTTGTTTCTGTCATTCTGGAAAAATCTCACTAATACAGCTTAATGATATCTGACTGAGAAACTGGTTTGAGGGAGGGCAGGAAGAGCAACACTAAAATCATACAATGTATCCATCATATGGTACCATTCAGTTGTTTTCCATATTTTGGGGTTCTGAATTCACAGACTCAGTTAATTTCATGCACAGAAAATACTAAAATAAAACAAAACAATAAGTGTTAACTATGAAAACTCTACTATGTAACAGCTTTACCATCAATATTATACTAGGTATATTTTCCAAATATGAATAATTGAAATATGATTATATATATTAGAAGGTTTATAGGCTATAGGTAAATACTGTGCCATTTATGTAAACTCCTTGAACATCTTCATAGTGTTTTTCAAAGGTAATGAAATAGTCTCCCTCACATACCCAGCAATAGCTGCACAGATTTTCTTTTCCGCTTCTTTCCTCTTTTTATTGTTTCCTTCTCTCTGCCTCTTTTCTTCTTTCTCTCTTCCTCCTCTTTCTTTTTCTGATAGGAAGAGTACATAAAATCTCTCTTGAGAAATTATCAATATATAATGAAACATTATTAAATATTGTACACTGGTGGTCTATAAGTCTCATTAAATGTATGTAACTACAAATTTTTGTGTTTAAACTACTGTAGTGGACTGACAACTGGTGGTCAACTGATGACACCTAGCTGAACTGTGTAAGCGTGGTTCTGGGAGTGGGAGATCTACCTAGAATTGTTGCCAACAGCATAAGAAGCAGAACTGGAGAAGAAGAAAAAGGCTGCTGGGAGCTGAGAGAAGCTATAAAGAGCTGTGATTCTCTTGGAGGAGCTCGTCATGCTGGCTTTCTTGATGAACTTGGCTGTTTTCATCCTCCAAGGAGCTCGGGACCTTGTTGTTGCTGAGGAGGGCTTCAGTTCACATTTGGGGGGAACTTGTACCTCAATTTGACCATCACTTTCTGGCTCAGAAGGGGAAGATGGTGCACTGCTCAGTCTCCCGGAGAAGCTTGTCACATTGGCTTTCCCCAGCAGGAACTCAGTTGGCCTGATCATTGGAGAAGTTTGGAACCTCACTGTTGCTGCGGATGGATATGGCACTTTTCAGGGGAGCTCTGGTTCTCACTTTTGAGTGTTATTTCTAGGCTGCATGGTGGATCCCTCAGCCTACTAGCACAGATCCTTCATGCTACTGGCACAGACTTTCTACATCCCACCATTGACCTTTGGGCCTTCCAGTAAAGATCTGTGAAACAGGCCTGCCTGAGATCTTGTTATGGGCTCTAAGGCCTCCATCTGGACTCATGGGAGGCATTGTTATGGGCTCTAAGTCTTCAGTGGGACTCATGAAGGATATTGTTACGGAATCCAGGCCCTAAGTTGGTCTTGTGGTTTCCAGGTCATGATTCTTTGGTTTTTAGTGTGTGGACATATTGCCTGTACACTCTTGTATATGATTCTTTGGGGAAATAATATAAATAATCTTATCATCATTAGCTGTTCCTTTCAGTAAAGAAATAGAAGACAGGAGTACGACCTTAAGCTGTCCTGTATATACACACACGCGTAATCTCCCCTTCTTTCCCCTCTCCTTTCCCACACCCCGGTTGCCCCTTACTTTTCAGCCTTTTCATTTCACTTCACATCATTTATCAGACCTCCTAGTTTTATTCACGCTTTCAGGTTCTTACACTAGTGAGACAATATGCTGCCTACACATGCAGGTCTGATACCATCCTCCCCTATGACTATGGCCTCTAGTTGTGAGCATTTACCTATAAAAGCCTCAAGTTTGTCTGTCTTTATAACTGTGTAATATTCCATTATGTAAAAGTACCACATTTTTTTATCCAGTCCTCTGTGGATGGACGTTTGGGCTGCTTCCACAATGTAGCTATTACAAATTGCACTGCTATAAAGGTGGGTGCACATATATCGTGGTGATGTGGTGTTTTCTGATCTTCTGGGAAAATACCTAGAAGGGGAATAGCTAGGTTGAAGGGGACCTCTAGACTTATTTTGCTGAGGAATCTCCAAACTGATTTCCACAGTGATTTCACCAGTCTGCATTTCCGCCAGCAGTGGAGAAGAGTTTCTATTTTTCCACAACATCACCAGCATTTTATTGGTTGATTTCTTAATGCTAGCCATTTGTACTGGGCTGAGATGAAATCTCAATGTTATCTTAATTTGCATTTCTTGAATGACTAATGATGTTGAACATTCTTCCTGTATTTTCCATTTGTGTTTCTTTATGTGAGAAGTATGTATTCATCTCAGCTACCCATTTTTGGATTGGGTCTTTGAATTTGGACAGGTTCATGTTTTTTAATTATTTATATGTTCTAGATAGAAGACTTTTGTCTGTGGAACAGTCAGCTAAATTTTTTTCTCAATGTGTGCATTTCCTTTTTACTCTGCTGGTGATTTCTTTAGATATGCAGAAACTTTTCAGTAGGGTGAGATCCCAGTTTTTGATTTTGTGAAGTATTTCGCATACGGTTTGATTTTTGTTCATGAACTCTGTGCCTATACCTATGTATTCAAGGATCTTACTTACATTCTCTTCCAATAGATTTAGTGTTTCTGTTTTAATATTGAGATCTGTGATCCATTTTGACCTGCGTTTGGAGCATGGTGATAGACTTGGGTCTATTTTCAGTATTTGGCAGGTAGCAAACCAATTTTTCCAGCACCATTTATTAAAGAGGCTACCATTCTTCCAGTGAGTTTGTTTGCCCCCTTTTTCAATGTTGTTTCTGTGTCTTCCAGTCTGTTCCATTGATCTTCTGGTCTGCTTTTTAGCCAGTACCATCTTGATTTTATTACAGTAGGCTTGTAGCATAATTTCAGGTCAAGGATTGTAATTCCACCTAACTTGTCCTTGTTGCCCAGGAATGCTTTTGCTATTCTGGGTCTCTTCTAATTCCAGATGAATTTAGGAATGTTTTCTCTAGATTTGTGAGATATGCTAAAGGTAGTTTAATGGGAATTGCACTGAATCTGTACAACAATTTTGGTAGTATGGCCATTTTCACAATGTTGGTTCTTCCTATCCATGAGCATGGAATATATTTCCATTCATTGAAATCCTCTTCAATCTCTTTTTTCAGAATACTATAGTTTTCATTGAAAAGATCGTGTACTTCTTTTGTTAGATTGACTCCTAAATATTTCAGTTTCTTGGATGCTACTGTGAAAGGTATATTTTCCTTAATTTCTCTCTCAGTCTGTTCATTGTTTGTGTATAGGAATGCTATGGATTTTTGGGTGTTGACTTTGTGCCCAGCTACACTGCTGAATTTGTTGACTAATTCAAAGTGTCTTCTTGTGGAGTTTTTGGGGTCTTCCATGTAAAGTATCATGTCATCTGCAAATAGTAATAATTTTACTTCTTCCTTTCCTATCCTTATTCCTTTATGTCTCCCTCTTGTCTAATTGTTCTGGCTAATGCTTCCAGAACTATGTTCAACAGTTACTGATTACTTGTGTGATCATTATTGCATGTCTCTATTTGTTCTCCTGAGAAAAAATTTTGAAAGATGTCAATACATAATACAATAACCATTGTCAATTTCCTCCCACTTTGTCTGTAACTCTGTATTGTTTGCATTGCTCTTATGCTGTTTTGTAAATGGATATCTGTTAATATGTTTTCTCCTTTTCTTTTTAAAATACATTTAAAAATAAATAAATAACCTTATACAATATATGTGCTGTATTACTCTGTTCCCCTTGCAAAAACCCCAAACCGTGACACCTACATCTTTCCATGTCTCCTTATCTTCTTTTTTACCCAACCCCTGTGAAGTACGGTTTTTTTCTTATTTTGAAGACAAAAAATGGAGACATATAAACCATAATAACACAAAAACCATATAGAAAACACAAAATTATAGAGAAGATAGTAAGGAATTAGCACTGGATGCTGTATTACATAATGTTATCTTCACATTTGTTGCTCAGTTATATAGATGATGCCTCGTTCGATTAATCAATTTTCTTCCCCATCATCTCCATTGTTCTACCACCCAATCAGCTGTATTCCCTCTGATAATAACTGTACATTTGGGTTTATTTACTCCCTCAGACTACCACCTTGGGAAGAGACATGGCTGCTTCAAATTATACTGTAACATATATGGGTGTATGCAAATTGCTATAGCAGGAGGTGGAAACGCACCAGGCTCAAAGATAGTAGACAGGCATGGAACCAGGTTCACTATGGTCAAGCCCCCATTAACAAGCCCTCAAGGCCATCAGAGGTCCAGTCAAGTCAGCAGGGTTACCCAGCAAACCAAAAGGCTTCACCTCGATACATTGCGTCCGGAGGTCCAGTCGAGCCCTCAGGGTCGCCCCAGCAGACCACTGGGCTCTGCCCTGGCAAGGCTCTGCCATGGGCCTGGTCAAGTCTACAGGGTCACCCCCAACACATCACCTGTCTCCGTCCCATCACCGCACCTTCAGGGGCCGGGTCAAGTCCACAGGGTGACCCCCCAGTGGATCCCCTGGCTCTGCCTCATTGCCTCACTGCTGGAGGCCCCATCCAGGTCTTCAGGGTTCTCATGTAGCCTGGAGGGAGCCCCCTCTCCCCTCAGGCTACTGACTTCCTTCTCAAGGCCCCCGGGGTCCCCTTAGAGGCCACTAGTTTCTCCCTGAAGGCCACCTATGACTGTTTGGAGGCTGCCCCCCCCAGCAAGAGAACCGGGTCTGCACCCTAGTTCCAGGTCTTCGCCTCCTCCCACCTCCTAATCTCCAGTGTTGCCATTCCCCACCCCTTACAGTTGGGCATTAGGCACACTTACAGTGCTGGGTACAAGGGTGTGAGGTCTCCCCTCCCTGTGCTCACTGTGGTGACCAGGATGTGTATTAAGTTTAGTTATTAGTTCTAGAAGAGAATTGGAGTATTTTCTCAGGTCTGCTGTGTAGAGTATGTTGTTGTCTCTTGGACTCCTGGAATGCTACTTTTTGTGTAATTTGTTGCTATGGGTTCATACAAGGTTCATATATGCAAGCAGTATGGAGACCCTCTTGGTGCTCATATTAGTAGTTTAAGGTGAGTCCTGAAGCCCGTAGACTCAGCCCATTGCAGTCAGGGGCACGTGTTGAGTGCTCGGGCCACCAAGAGTCAACGTGTTCAGAGAGGGAATTCAGGGTGGGAGTTGAAGCCTGGTAACTCAGGTCATGCTTCCTGCTTGGTGTTGGAGTGAGAAGGGTGTGGGGCCGTGTGTTCCACCTCCATCTGCAGCTCTGTCTTCTGTTGTGCTCCAGCTCCCATTTGCTCTTTGGTTGGATCCCTGGAAAGTGCTGTGGCCCTGGGGTCGCTGCCGCAGCTCTATGATGCTCTCTGCTGGTAGTTGCTGACACAGTGGAGAGGTAGGAGACCACAGCCTCAGGGCAGGCATAGAGCTGAATGTGGTGGACTGTGTACTGGTTGCTTTGACACCACCTTGCCTCCAGGTGCTGATTAGAAAGGTTTCTGCCTGGTGGGGATTCTGTTTTAGTGGCTGTTGTAACTTCTTATCCTCACACTGGGTTCAACAACACCTCCCAACTGCCATTGCCTCCTTACCTGGCTGCACTTTCTCCTCTCTGGTCCTGGACCAGCTCTCAGAACTCTGCTCTTCCCTGGCCAAGTTGTGAGGCTCCTGTGAGCATGAGTCTCCAAAGCTGAAGCTGTGAGTGCAGGAATGAAGGAGTGGGTTGAGGGTGTGTTTGGAGAGGTGACTCCCTCCTTCTCTGCCACCTCTTTCTCTAACTGTACCATGGCAGCCCTCCCAGCCTTTGCCCCAGAAGAGGTCTTGTTTGGTCTTTCTGAGGGCTTCAGTTCTCATTTGAGATCCTTCCTGGGTTTAGGGTACACATTTCTCTACTTCCTGTCTTTCTCATATTGCTATATTCCAGTGTCTCAGTGGTGATCCTCCAGGAGGATCTTTCTCTGATGCTTACCTGGTCGCCTTCTTCCTGGAAATCTCTGAACTACTGTTTTAATTCCTATATTTTCAAAGTTTTGTGTATTCCACATGTAAGTGAATATTTTTATGTCTGTGACAGACTAGATACACATGTTTTACTTTATCTCCCCATAGTGCATATTTCATACGCATTATCTATACTAATAATTTGTATATCATTAAGGAACACAGTAGAAAATTTGACAAGGATTTAGAGTCTATGCCAGGACCCCCAGGCCAGTGATACTACACTGAGCACTCGGATTCACAGTTGAGCTTTGGTTCAGATTCCTCTTGCAGCTCCACATCTACAATGACTGATAAATAACTTGCTTTAAGTCTTTGGAATAAACACAAGCTTACTTAGTTATCATCTCCACAGTTTAAATTTATCCTTCCCAGTAGAGACACTTTTCTTTTAGTTTTAAAAGATGCATCTAAATCATATAACTATGAAGAGTATGAAGATATAAAAATTCTTAAAAACTTTCTCTTGCACATTTATAATCAGCATGTCCTATGCACATACTTGCTAGTTGATTTAAGCTTTTGTTTTGTAAAGAAAATAAGTCTAAGGTGGTAGGTTGGAGAAAACTTAAATCTGCACTGTAGTGGAGCCATTCTCCTCCAGAAAATAATACCATGTAGGAAGATTTTCTTGGTTTTTACTCTAATTCCTTCTCTTTCTTGTGAGTGTTGAGTGATAGACAGTAGGCTGTCAGTTGGTTCAAACTTCCCTTGCATCTGTGACTCTTGGAGTTTACTATGTTCGCTCACTTTTCACCTACAGCAAAGTTGTCAGATGTTCAGTTCCTTTCCTCTCACCTGCTTCTGCAAGGTTCTTCTTCTCTTCTGCTCCGGTTTTGAAACTGTTAGTGCAGTGTTCCATTTCCGTATCTCCCCGATGGCAACTGACTTTCCATACAATTAAGTCTGCATGATTGTAGTGTGGTTCTAATTCTCTGATGGATTTACACAATTGTATCTGGCTTTCTCTTACTATGAGGACTGGATCAGTGTTATCCCCAGACTCCTACATTTCTATACAGAAAGAAAGACAATTTCCTGCATTATTTAAATTTTAATATACTAGTTTAATTTTCTAGTATTTTCAAAGATCAAATGCTTTCTTTAAATGGCTCATGGAGTTAACTTTCCCTAGTTTACCTTCTAAACATAGTTTCTGGTGCATTTTCTAAAATCAGCCTGTATATGAAAATAAATATATACCTAATATAATATATAAAACTATATGTATATATACTTTTATATTATGCATTTATCTACAAACGTACTCATTGCTAAGCATTAGTACATAGATGTAAATAAACACTAATAAATATAGTGTTAACCAAGCTGTCATCTTTAACAAGGAAGTTATGTTGGGTGGGTAGCATAATGGTTAGAAAGGTACTCTTTCACAGAGAGTATTTCATTAAGTAGATGTCCTACTTTATTTGCTTCAAAACTTTTGAGTAGATAATTAACCATATGGTATAATCAATATACAGGACCGAGTTTGGTACAGATTGTATTATACACTTTACTGAAATATTTTGCATATAATTTATATATAAAGTGCTTGCTACATCATTATTTTAAACATTTTATGACTGTGAGCATAATTATCATCATGAGAACTGAAATCTAATGCTAAATAATTGAAATAATTGGTGAAATTATAAATGATATCTGACAGACAATAAAATCAGTTTTATTTTTGCAGTACAATATAGATCTTGACTTTGTGTGTTCTAGGAATTAAACTCGGGGCCTTAATGTGTGCTAAGTACACACTCTAACACTGAACTGCTCTCTTCACCCCAAAATTTATTGTTTTCATCTATATACATTTAAGGATGATAATATAGATTATAAGGCTATTGATTTACATTTTTAAAGATAATGGTATTGTAAAATCTTGTATTATGTGTGTATTCCAAATTATTTGTACATATTTTAAAAGAAATACTTAAACTGAGTGTGTATACAAAATAAAGTCAGGAAAGAAAGAATATAATAAACTTGATAATAATGAATATAAAAGAATAAATTTCTCATTGCATACCTGCAGCGAAAGGCATTTTTGGAATATGCTATGGACTGAATTGTGCCCTTCCCCTGATCATACACGGTACTACCTCAGTTCACAAGTGCTTCTGTTCACAAACAGTTCAGTTCACAAACAGAAGCCTTCAGCAAAATTTTGCTTCTCTTCTTGTACTCTGCATCAGGTGATGAAAATGATTTCAGGCATCTTCCCTGCCTGAAAATGAATGCAGTAACTTCCCTGAACTGACAAGTGGTCATCGCTTCCTCTAGTTGAGATCACGGTTGTACACAACCTATGCGCACTTTCTATGATGATTTTCACACACAGCACTGAACGGAAGTATCATCCCAGCATGGCTCCAAAGGAAGTGCAAAACAGGAGCAAAGCAGGCATGGTGATCGAAAGAAAGCGCAGGGTGGTAACGAAGGAGACAAGGACGTGCGGAGCAATGATGAAGGCAAGAAGATAGTACAGAGCAAGAACAAAAAGAAGGTTTTCAACAAAACAGCCATTGAACTGAAAAAGGAAATTGTAGAAAACAAGGAGCATCATATTCATGTGAGCGACTTGGCCTGGAGTACAAGATGTCAAAGTCAGCAGTCACAACTACAGTGGTGCCTCCCTCAGTCATGAGCTCAATTCCCTCCACCATTCTGAAAGCAAGCTGAATTGAACAAGAACAGAGTCAAATTTCCGCATAAGGTGAGCACTGAACTCCCAAACTTAATTAGGTTCTCATCCAGCTCAGTTTGCGACCAGAATTGTGGAGAGAACCAAGTTCATGAACAACTGTTTTTTTTGTTGTTTTTTTTTTTGTGGTACTGGGGATCGAACTCAGGACCCTGCGCTTGCTAGGCAAGCACTTATTCCACTGAGCTATATCCCCAGCCCTGAACCACTGTGTTTTGCACTATAAAGATGCCATGAGAGGAACTGTTGTGACAAAAGGAGTCACAGTGTCAACTAAGCAGAGAGCACAAGTGCTGGAAGAGGTGAAAAAACTTTTTTTAATGTAGTTGAATGAGAAACAGCTGTCAGGTGATGGCTTTCACGAAGCTGTGGTATGTGACACAGCCAGGAAATTGCACAATGATTACTAAAAGAAAACTCTACAAGTGTCTTATGGTTTGGGGCTTATTTCAAGACCAACAATATAATACAGGACACATTTTTATAAGATTATTTATAATAGTCACCCAAAGAATCATATACAAAAGAGTACAGAAATATGTCCACAGACTAGAGACCAAAGAATCCGGCTGAGGGCCTGGGTCCAAGTAATGTTCTGTATAAGTCCAGCTGAAGACCTAGAGCTCATCGCAGTGCCTGCCACAAGTCCAAATGGGGGCTTGTAGCCTGTAACAATATCTCTTGCAGGCCTCTTTCATGGATCTGTGCTGAAAGGCCCAAAGGTCAGTGGTGGAATCTAGGAAGTCTGTGCCAGCGGGATGAAGGATCTGCACTGGAGCCAGGACATGATGCTCAAAATACAAACAGAGCTCCCCTGAACAGTATCACAGCCACGCTCAGCAACAGTGAGATTCGGAGCTCCTCCTTTGGTCAGAAAAGCTGAGTTCCCATCAGGAAAGCCAACATGACAAGCTTCTCCGAGACCGAGCAGTGCATCATCTTTCCCTCTGGAGCCAGGAAGTGATACTGAAACGGAGGACCAGAGCTCCTCCAAAGTGAACAAAAGCCATTCTCAGGGGCAGCAAGGTCCTGAGCTCCTTGGAGGATGAGAACAGCCAAGTTCATTGGGAAACCAGCACGACAAGCTCCTTCAAGGGACCAATACTCCTTATAGCTTCTCTCTGCTTCTAACAGGCTCCCAACAACTTCTACCAGATCCCAACATCCTTCCTTCTTCTTCTCCAGTTCTTCCTCTTATGCTGCTGGCAACAATCTCCACGTGAGCCTCCCACACCCACCACCATGCTTACTCACTAGAGCTGAGTGTTACAAGTTGACCACCAGTTGTCAATCCTCCACAAAGTGCAAAAAGTGATGAACTTAAAGCCACTAGATGGTGGTTGATAAATTCCACAAGAGAAGTGACAGTGGCATCAACAGTGTTATAGGACATGGCTTCCAGTTGTGACAACGCCACTGCAGAAGACTACAAGAAATAACTCATGGGATGCATGAAGGCAGAAGGATACATCATTCAGTAAGTGTTCACCTTCAATGAAATAGGGCTTTTCTGGGAAAAGATGCTGAACAGAACACAGAGGAAAAGGCACTGCCAGGGCACAAGTCCATGAAAGACACTTTAACCTTTTCACTGCATGTGACTAAAAGTTCCAAGCTGAAGATTAAGCCACTAATGTTGCTCCAGCCTGAACAAGATCCCTTGTGTATTCAAGGAACAGAATGTGCACAAGGCCAGCCTGCCTGTCATGTGAAAGGTAGTGACACAAGGCAACTGTTTGTAGAATGGCTGTATGAAGTGTTCACTTCCACCAATAAGAGATATTTTTTCTGACAGTCATCTGCCCAAAAGGTGTAATCTTCTGCTGGACAATGCCCCACCCACCCTCCAGTCTTGGTAGATGATATAGAGACTGAGCATGACTTCATAAAGGTCAAATTCCTCCCTACACTGTGACACCCTTCTGCAGCCTATGGACCAGCACATGATTGCAACTTCAAGAAGATGTACACAAAGGTGCTCTTCATCAGGTGTTTTAATGTCACTGAACAGACAATCTTGACTCTGAAAGAGTTCTGAAAGAAACATTTCCATGTCCTCCACTGCATCAGTCTCACTGACAGCACCTGGGAAGACATCACATACCTGACCTGAATCTCAACCTGGAGGACTCTGCGGCCAGGATGTGTCACTGAAAATGACTTTGAAGGTTCTGATGCACAAGTAGTGGAGGAGATTGTGTTCATGGTCAAGAGCATGGGCCTGTAGGTTGATAGTGCAGACATCGAGGAGCTTGTTGAGAACCACAAGGAGGAGCTGATGAAAGAACTTTACTGAACTCCAGAGTGAGTAGCAGAAGGTGGTCAGTTAGGAACATTCCACTGAGGAAGAGGAAGACAGGAAAGAGGTCGCAGTGATGGGATAAAAATGTATTATGTAAAAGTGGAATGAATTCCAGGATTTCTTTGAGAAGCACCAGCCCAACATAAATTTAATGAACCAAGCATTGAATATGATGAATAATAACGTGGTCTCTCATTTCCAGAGGGTTATGCAGTCCAGGAAAGAACAAGTGACAAACAAGTGACATTAGACCAATTATTCATTAAAGTGACCCTGGAGCTGAGACAAAGAAGAGAGGAATCCCCTGAAGGAGATCTGCCCAGTGTTCTTATGGGGGGACTCTCCCTCTGAACAGTAACCTCCTGCCCATCCTCCTGTCCTCCAGGCCAGAAGTCCCTTCATGCAAGGTTAGTGTTGTCTCTTTGAACTGTACTTTCTTTCATATTTCTGTGGTTAAATAATACATGAGGTTCAGAATGGATGAACCTTATATACCTTGAATGTTATGGGGAAATATTACATGGTTCAAAAGCAGTTCAGTTTGAGACCAGAATCAGAGGACAAATTAAGTTCTTGAACTAAATGCAGTACCAACTATGGATGTTGCAGTTCTAGCCATAAATGAGACAACATTTGCAGGTAAGAATGAGTGATAAACTAAATTAAAATCTACTCAGGGTCTATGCCCTTATAGAAGGTGGAATAGAAATTAAATTTGACTATTTTTGCCACGTGAGGGGTTGAGGAAAAAAACTACAAGCCAGAAAGTGTTCTCACAAGAGACCAATCACGTATTTCCAACTTCTAGAAGTGGAAGAAATAAATTTCTATGTTTCAAGATACCCAGTTTATGGCATTTTGTTAGGGCAAGCAAAGCAGATTAATACATAACACACGAGGTAGATATAAGACAGATAAAAGGACTAAAATGTAATGTGATACCTCTATAAATTTTATAATTGAAGGAACAATATAAAATATATCAAATAAAAATAAAAATGTTTAAAATTGTAATAGTTGACTCTAAATTGTTTTTTAAGGAGGAAAAAATATTTTAGGACTAACTCTCCTTTACATAAGATGTCCTACATTAAATTTCAATAAAATTCATAAAGTGCAATGGATCAGGAATTTCAGTATTTCAAATACCTGAAGTTAAAATTAGCTTAATTGAATCTTTCTGTACTGGACATATAGATCAAAATATAACATTGTACCCAGTAAATATACAATTATTGTTTGTCAGTCAAAAGTTAAAGTTTAAAACAAGTCAAAAAAATCTATGTAACTTAAATTTAAAATTTGTGAACTTACTCTTCATTGCACGGTGATTGGATAACTAAACTATAATAAGCATTAAAAACTATATAAAATGCTTGAAAATCCAATTAAATATTTATCAAGTATAAAATATTCATTAACTGGTTTTTGTTCAATGATTATTTTAAAGTTAAAATACTGGTACTAAAATAAAGCAGAATTTTAAATTATTAATAAATTCATAGACAATAGTATTTGCAAATTTTGAAGTTCCTTATTTTATAAAAACAATGCTAAGAATGATCACAGGAAAATACAGCTTAATCAATTAACTTAAATAATTTATAAGTTTTACTTTCCTTACTCATTAAAATATTCTAAATTTTAGCTTATTTTTCCCAGGGCATGTAAACAAAAGGATTTTCTAATTAGGCTTAAATAATCAGAATTTAAAAGAAATATTTACATTACACTCTAAGAATTCTGATTAGATTCTGCATTCTCGGAGCTTAATCAAATAGTAACAGTATAAGAGGCAAATACAAAAACAATTATAAAACCTTATTAAACATGGAATAATTGTATGAAATTCCATTATCCATGTAAAATAATATGAGTCTAACTAAATGGAAGCTTAAATAACACACCGTATTCTACAATAAGTGTTATATTTCTTAAAATAATTACTGGATAGTTTTTCCTATTATAATGCACAAAAACATATTTCAAATGTAAAATAGGAGGTTGTTTTTGAAACTTGTATGTAGAAAAATATAAAACTCTGATGAAATACACTATTTACTTATTTTTGTAGATAAGTGAAAATAAAAGAATCTAGGGAAACTTGAGTTGGGTATACTTGTATACAAGAGAATCTCAAGGTCATAGATTCATATGTCTATTGTCATTTTAAGTATTTTTATGAGCCTCAGTTTGATTGCAAGTTTTACAACTATTGGGTTGGTCAAGACAATAAATGTGTATCACAGATTTAGTCAAGGACCTATTGTTACATTAGACTCACCCGTGATTCTAACAAAATAGAATGTTATTTTAAAATTTATGTTTCTGTATTGTATTCTTTGTTCTTACTGTATGTAAGTAGAGAATGAGAGAAAACATGCAACAAAATGATTTTGTAGTTGGTCAAAGATTCGGGTCATATTAAAATTTAGTAATAGGTGTAAGTGAAGTAGATTATAAAATACATTATGATGAACAAGAATAACAAAAATCTTGCATTCTAAAATTTATGGGATTCAGCAGAATCATTTCTCAGAAAGTTGTAGATGTCATTTTCTTTTCACAAAAGATTAAAGTCTCAAATCAGTGACTAGCATTCTAGTCTAGGATACCAGAAGAAGAAGAGACAAAATCCAATCAAGAATAAATGATAAATTAATAGACATTAAATAGAGGAAATATAATGTGTGCTACATAAAGAATAGTGAAATTTTATGAAACTGAAATTTTGTCCTTTATGATCCTCAGAATATAAGCGTTTTCCTTGGTTGACAAATGCAAATGAGACACAGTCAACTTCAAGAAAGAAAGAGAAACATTCTTTCCTAGCTTACAAACAAAAAGAATTACAGGAGAATACCGCAGGTCATAGGACATTCTAGAGGAAATAGACAAATCCTTTGAAATCCAAACAGGGACTTTAAAGAACCAATACTGACCCAAAGTGAAATAAAAGCTGACCAACAAAAAGTAAAGAGGGTTAGACATAGAAAAATAGCAATAGAAAGGAAGAAAGGAAGGAAGGAATATTTAGTATCCTCCACAAATTCTATGTTAACTATGAAAAGATAGGGAAGAGTCAAAGAAATACTAATGGAAGAAAAATTCCTGAGTTTAATTTAAAAATTTGAAGACAATTTTAACCTATGGATCTAATAAATGAAATTGTAGCAGGATAGCAAGTAGGACCACACCTGTACTTGTAATAATAGACAATGTGCTAAAAACAAAATAGGAGAAAAAGAACCTGCCAAGTTTCCCCACATTCATTAAACTCTAGTAAAATTGTTTTCTTAAATGCAGATTTAAGAAAAGCAGTTATGTTCTGGGTGTTCTTTAAATTTGCTACTTTCACGATCTACGCGGGAGGAGTTTCCCACAAGCGTGCTGCCAGGAGATCCCCGGAGTACTAAGTAGCAACCTCCGTAGACTACTTACATGCTCGCTGGGCTGCACCGCACTTCCTGACGCTCCTCAGGGATAGTGTCCTATCGCTCTGGATTCAGCTGAGGGCTCTGTCCCCAGGCTTGTGTTCCAGGTCCGCTGCAGTTCTGTGTATCCTCTCTGTAACGCTGGAAGAAGGAGATGGATCCGGAAGTGTAATCTTCCAATGGAAGAGGTTTTTTTTATGTTTTGTTTTTTGCTCAACTTTTTGTGTTGCTCTTGGAATAAAAATAATGATTCCCAAACTCCATACCTGTTGGAGAGGAAACAAAACTCCAGTCCTATGTTATTAATTTCTTCTGTATAAGTTCTGGCTATATTGGTATAGATTAAAATCTAACAAACCGCACTTATTATGCTCATTATGCCTCCTTTTGAATTTCTCTGTTTAATAGCACTTCTATTTTTTTTGAAGGCTTCAGTTTCATTCTATATACATAACACATCTGATGGTATTACAGCTTCAAGGGCATTGCTCACATGCAGTGTTTTTATTTCACTTTCATATTTGATAGAACTCAAGCACAGTATCAAATTTTTGGTAAAAAATTTCTTGCTAAGAAATTCTTGGTTGGTAATTTTCACTCATTTTACCACTTCCTTTCCTCCTATGATTTATAGGAAAAGCCAAGTTTTATTGTTTTTTATTTATTAATTTTCTGTTGTGGGAACAAACAGAATCTCTTTCAGGCTGGGGAAGTACTCTAATGCGTAATGGTACCCTTAGCTCAAAAACCAAAAGTCGTATGTTTGGGGCGGTATTGGAATTTTAGAGTCCAGGCTAGACTTGAACTTACTTTGTATCTCAGTCTAGCTTGCAACTAGTGGTGATCTCAATCACCCCTGAAAAAGAACGCATTGAAAAATGCCATATAAAAATAGAGGTGAAGGGAAAATCAAAGATAATGGCCTTTCAAATTCTGACATTTATTTTAAATAATAAACAAGAACAGGGATGCCTAAAGAAAAAATGGGAACTTATGCAAATTAAATAAAGCAAAATAAAACTCTTCAAATTCTTTCAAAATGCGTCAGCAGAAAGTCTTTTCAGCAAAAAGGTCTGAAAAAAAGTGTTTTATAATTCCAGTGTAGGATCTTTTCAAAATGCAGGTATTATTTTCCTAAATATATATTAATTGAATAATAGTAATCAATTTTATCTTTAGATGTCCTTATTCTAATAAATACAAATAATTTTTTTCTGTCTACTGTAGGGCACAAAACAGAAATTTGAATCATTTCTGAAACAAGTAAATGCATGAAAATGAAGAGATTTCTTACATTTCCTTTCTTTTGGTAATTTAATCATTAATATATAATTCAGCATTAAAAACTTGATTTCTGGCCTCAATTTTTGGTTTATGCATTTAAAGACATTTCCATTGAAAATAGAATCTTATGCTGTATATCATATTTTTTAACTTAACTATCTTTGGATATCATGTCCATTATGTCTTTTTTTAAAAGGAAGGAACAGCTGGGATGGAGATAAGGAGAAAAGAAGCAAGGCATATATATATATACACATAAATGCATGCATAAGAGAGCTGGGGTAATTGTACTAATGATTTCTATTGACTTGGTGCAAGGAACAATTAATGCTTAATTGTTTGATCAATCTTCCATTCCTATCTGGTGATCTGAACTATTATTTCGAAGATAACAGTATGTATTATAACTATTGTTAATTTCCTATCACCTTCTTTTGAAATTCTGTACCATTTTTATTGGTGTTTGTTGTTTTGTTTTCATCTTTGTTTTTTCTCTTCTCTCTAAAATAAAAATAAATAAATGAATTTCTCTTTCATTGAAGGTGTAGTTTATAAATTGTAAACAATGCGATTATGCCTGTTACTCTCAATCAGTCACACTCACTTCACTAGTAAACCTATAAAAACCTATTGTCTGTCTTCCAAATTGTGATTACACCATTTCTAGTTCTCCCAGGATAAGGAAATGAGTTCTAATGGCAAGTAAAAGAAAATCTGTGTCGGGAGAAAGTATTAGTGTTCTTTCTAAAATCTTTCCTTTACTCTATTGATTTTATGATAATCCCAGTGAGAGATAAATAAGCCAATAAATTTTAAATCAATAAATAAAATTTTAACATGGACATAAATTTGTGACGGCAAGTGGCATGAGATTACACTTAAGTAATCTACCAAGTCAAACAATTATCTATACACATCACTTATAGCAATGAGTCATATCATTGCAAAGGAACGTAAACAATAACAGGACATAAACTGCCCCCTTTTGACCAATCTCTTGTGATTTCAACTCTTATATTGACTTTGCATATCTGAGTATTTTTATAAATAATTAAAAAATAATTTTAATCTCAGACTTAAAAATAATTTTGTCATCAGTTACTTGTTCAATTGTAGTACCACTGAGGAACTTTTCTCCAGATCAATGCTGTGCATTGCTTTTGATTTATGTTCTGATGTCTTGATCATCTACAACACAGTAGAATTCTAGGACCTTAGGTCAAATTCATCAGAAATTACAATGACTCACTTAAGAGAGGTTCCAATGCTTCTACAGCGAATTTCAAGGTAATGTTCAGAATTTACATGTTACTAAATATTTTCACCTACATATCAAAATTCAATAGAATGTACAAAAATTATACAGAACTCTAAACCAAGATGTAACAACATTTTTGCAATAATCCAAGCAGGATGGAAATAATCAGATTATATTTCTATTTCTTTATTTGTGGAAATGCTTATATGCTCTGTCATTTAGGTAGAGCCAACAAAGTAACCAAGTAAACATTTCCTCATACACAGTGCATCACACAACATAGAATTAACCACTTGACCACCGTAGTTAAAAAAATTTCAGTAAAAATTTCTTCTCCCTTTGCTAGATGTGATGTTGGAGAGCACCATGTAATGGTTATCTGTCTCTCATATTTGTATTATTACTTCCCTATATTTTCTGTCTCTTCAAACTGAAATGATCATAAGTTTACCTGTAACTTTCATTTTGATTGTCAGTGTTGTCACAATTATTAAGAGAAAGATGCTAACAAAGACAGTTGTGAAAAGTCAAATTCTTTTCCTCAAGTCAGTAGAATATGATGATAATTTTATACATGAAGATTTCGTTTTCTTGTTTAATTCAAATTTATACAGAGATCTACCACTCTGATGATCCACCACTTGGAATTGCGTTTTGCCCAATGTAAGCTTCACCCAGTTTTCACAGTTATTTTAAACCCTGATTTTCTCATACCATTAGATACATTATCTCTGTATCTGTGGTCATCAGGCACATACATCTTATTAGTATTTGCAGTGTGTTTGCTAAAGACAGATGAGCTAAGATCAAAAAAAGGGAATTATTAAAAGGGCAAAGATTTCAAAATTGTCTGAGTTTTAGTTCTACAACTGTCCACACATCTTTCTTTTTTATTTGTAGCTGAAGCCTACTTTCTATATATTTTGTTATTATAATTATTCAGTTCAGTCTTCAAAAGTTATTACCCAGGATTTCTTTTTTTTCTTTTTCGGTACTGGGAATCGAACTCAGGACCCTGCGCTTGCCAGGCAAGCGCTTATTCCACTGAGCTATATCCCCAGCCCCTACCCAGGATTTCTTATTAGAGTATATGATTAGCTGATCTGTGACTCTGTGCTCTTATGTTTAAATACATGCACTGAATTTTTTGTTCTGTATTTAATTAGGCAGTTACTACAGAAGGAAACAATTTTAGGCAAGTACTCCACCACCAAGCTGCATCAGACACTAAGGAAACACTTTTTAAGGGAAGCATATAAGTATTTTTCAGTTGATTTTACATGTCTTTAAGTAACTGCAGAAATATGTATGAGTGTATAATTCATGCATTAATATATGTATGAGTATATGCATAAATATGTCCCTAAATAAATAAATAATTCCCTACCAACTATCTGCTATAACCACAAAATAAACTAAAGTCAATATAGTAGATATATTAGTTTGCTTTAGACTAATACATTAGATTGATATCATTATAGAACCAATCATATTCTTATGTGTTGTTTGTCAAGAATTCTTGAGGTCATAATATAATTTGTATGTTATTGGTGACCAAAGAATACATAATCAGGTGTAAACACATATATTTAATCTCTGTAGGTGTTTTCTTCTTTATTTCAAAAATGTGGAGAGTTATTTTGGATTAATATCATGGCTATTATTATGGAAATAAAGAAATCAGGCCTTTGAAAATAATAAATAACCAAATTAAACTCCTAAGACTACTACATGACAGCTCCAGCATTTGAAGAAAGGACTTAGAGACACAGGTTTCCTTACAATACTGAAGAGAAAACTTGCTATTTTGATTTGATATCGGCAAAAAGAGATCATTTTCATTCCAGAAATGCCCTTATTAATTTAAATGAGGTAAGACCTTCATAATTTCAGTTGCTCTTACTAGGTAACATTGAACAAGTTCATTTGCATTGTACTTATTTACTAAATATACTTGCTGGATTAGAACAAACATGATTTACTTAACCTACAGCATGAAATTATAAGCATATGAATAAGTGAAAACCTGAAAAGCTTCAAAAGTAAAAATTTTATTTATTTATTTTTTTTCCGGGACCGGGGATCGAACTCAGGGCCCTAGTGCTCAGCGGCAAGCACTTAGCCCACTGAGCTGTACCTCCAGCCCCAAAAGTAAAAATTTTAGAAACAGATATCAATGATAAAGAACACCAGTATCTAGTACCAAATAATCAAAATTTTGTATGAAATATAAAATAAGTTAATTTGAGAAGATAGCTGCCCAAAATTTTGAAAAAACATTGAAAAGTTAATCAGACATTTTTAGGCAGAAACTTTACTTTTGTGATGTGGTAATTAAGTGAAACCTCAAACAATTCACCAAATACCAAGATATAACCAGGACATGTAACATTATTTATGTACTAGAAAACCATTTAACATCCTAGCATTCTACATAGCACTCAGGTCCTATTTTCTTTGTGACATTTTTGCGACTATAATAATAAATCTGACATTCTAGAGCCTTTATTGTGCTAACAAATCATTTGCCATTTACTTTATTCACAGCGATCTTTGAAAGTTCCTTCACCCTGTAGCATGGACTTTACTACCTTTTCTGCTGACCTCTATGACACTCTTCTCTTTTCCAATAATGTTTTCTAGACAAATATGTTTTTCTCCTCATCTGCATTCCTGGCCAGTTAAAAATATGAAGGTATTGGCTGTAAGTTTTTGTATAAATTTTTTATTTATCCATATTTTATTTTTATCATTACATCTTTTAAATCATAAGGAAGCCCGTCAGAATAAGCGTGGGTGAAAGGGCAGACACCATCAGGAGAGGCTTGCAAGACCCAGCTGTTTCCCGTCCTCTTCTTAGTAAGGCAGCTTCCTCTGTGAATGGGCTTGAGTAAAGATATCTAAAGTTAGCTACAGGGAGTCAGGGGAATGAGAGAAAGTATCTTATCACAAGATAGTTAGATATAAAATTTTTAATTTATAAAGTAAGATATTTCAAAGAGGACGGGAAGATTTTGGGTGAAATTTCAAAATGAAAATGGAAGGAGGGTAGTCAGGAAAAGAAAGATGTGATGAAAAACTGCTTTTTTTTATTGGATACGCTGTCAGAATCTGTGAAATAAATATGGATGTCAGCATGGTTCCCTGCCACACACATTTAACAATCACAGTTTTCAGCCTCCCTTTTTATTGTTTTATTTTTATTTTTAATCTCCAGACTCTCTCTATCCTAATCTTGGCGATGTCTGATGTGGGATTTAAATCCCAGCTATGAGGTATTTCTACACGCAGGCTACGACATGCTCCATATAACATCAGGGTCATTGACCACCATCGCTTTCATAATGACGCCTGGCAGCTTTCCTATGTCTGTGTGTTAGTTTACAAAGTAACTTCTCTAAATGCATGTTTCAAATAGTTCTCATATCTAGAATTCCTTCAATTTTTTTTGCTTGTTCATTACACCAGCATAAAGCCTGTTCATCCTGTAGTCCATGCTTGGATGTATGAATGCAAGAATTTCTAACTGTTCGTTAGGGCATTAGCTTTGTAATGTTGATAATATTCAGAAAACTTCACTATCCACTCTACAAATTATGTTTCCCTGGAGATAGAAAACAAAGGTTTAAGAACTGAGTTGTTTAAATTACCATTCAGTGTCTGAACTTTTTCTACACTGCAAACTATATGCCATACATAGTATCATTTCTAACTCCCATCTGAATATGATTCCCAAGTGAACATCAGCCTTATTTTTCATCTTATACATTGTTCTATTTACTCTCCTTTTGGTTGTAAACATTTTTTTTTTTTTTGCGGTACTGGGGATTGAACTCAGGACCTTGCGCTTGTCAGGCAAGCGCTTATTCTACTGAGCTATATCCCCAGCCCCTGTAAACATATTTTTAATGCTTCCAATATCTTTTGGTCTTCAAATTCTATGATAACATGAAAGGCATCATTTTGACTTTCCATCACTCATTCAACATCTTTCATGCACAACATATAATGAATCTCACAATATGTCTACATCTTAACCTTCAAAAGCTTTCAATATTAATTTACATAAGGTACTATGCAGATTTGATTAAGTTAATGATTTTGAGATACAGTGATTATCCTAGATTAATCAAGTGAGCCAAATGCAATCAAAAGAATCTTTAAACATGGTGTCAGGAAAATCAGAGTTGAAGAAAGGAATTTGAAACTGGAAAAGGTCCTTTGTTAATGCAAGAAAGAGATCACTGTCAAAGCTGGGCATAGTAAAAGACAGATTCAGTCCAAGACACCGAAACGAAGCACAGCCCTGCCCACTCCTTGATTTTAACTAGTAAAAATATTTGAGTGTGCTGATTTCCATGATTTGTGATTCTTATTTCAGAAATAAACCTATGTTGCTTGCAGACACTAAGATTCTAGTAATTTGTTATAGCAATAGTAGAACATGTTTTAAGTAGGCGTTACCTGCATAGACATAATGACTAGAGAATTCCAAAACGTTAATACCATTGCATATAGAAAGCAATTTAATTTTAAATACTTGTCCTTCAAATTGTATTATGATACTTTTCTTTATTTTATAAAATTATTCCTAGGCTAGGGATGCAGCTTGGCAGTCTAGAGCTTATCCAGCATACGTGAGTGCTTTGTTTTGATATTCATATATCACATAAACACACATACAAAATTATTCTTGAGATTGCATAAAATCAATATTCTAGAAGAATTACTATTTAAAATATGCTGAAAATATTGAGAAATATTAAGTAAAAGTAATAAAATATTCATTCTACGCTAGTTAATTATTCATTGTCACTGTTTTTGAGAAAGGGTTTCACTCTGTAATTCAGGCTGGCCCTGAACTCACTCTGAACTCATGCTGGCACTGAACTCATGACTATCCCTCTTTCTCATCCTTCTGAGAGCTGAGACTACAGGCATATATCACCATGCCCAGCCATACAACAGCTACTATAAACTGCCATGTTCTTTAATGATTTTTTAGACATTGTGTACTCCAAATTTATTTATTACAAGGATGATATATGTATAACAGTATTTAATTCCCTTCAGACTAAAATCATAAAGAGTTCTGAGCCTTTTACCATAAAAATTGTTGAAAAATTACTAAAATTTAAAACCCTGCGCTTTACAGGCAAGCATTAGTCAGAAAAGGAGACACAAAACACTACATACACACCCACAAACACATACACACACACATACACACACACACACACATACACATACACACACATGTATACACATACACACATATGAACATGTATTAAGTGCTGAGATGGAAAGTGTATATTAATATTCTTTAATTTATTCTAAGCAAGTATTTTCTAGAATAAAACAGCATACATTTCCTTGTACATCAGGCATCACAGAAAGATACCTGTCATTTTGGTATTTTGTTATCACTTTAAAAGCCTCATTTTATTGAGAAAATAATATTGCAGAGAAAGTCATACTATCATTATTGATATTAAGTCAGTAAAATTGTGGAAATAAGTGTTAAGACTGTAAGAGTTAATTCACTTCGCTTGGGGCTCTGCCTTTCATATCATGTACTTCTTTCCTAGTTAATATAAGTTTTCTCAGGGGAAGATGGTATGGCTCATTATTATTTAATTAGTCACTTGCCTATCTTGAGATACACTGTGTTCAGTCTGTTTCTGAGTCTATTTAGGACACTCCGGTGAGAACTTTCTAGTCGATGTCAAGACAACTCAGATCTTGGATTTAAAATAGAGGTTTTCACGAAGTCACTGATGTTCACAGAGAGTGACAGTGTCAAAATGGAAGCCAAAATTGTAAGACTATATGTTGTGTGTTCATTTATAAGCAGCATATTTGCAATAATGAAAGGTACTCAACAATGTTTGCTATTACCATGGGCTGGAAGAAGTGAGGATAATATATTCTCTTGGAATATATTCACATACAATAACAGGCTTCATTGGAGAGATAAATTGGCTTTACTGGAATTCACTGTTTCTATACATGTAATTATTGGTGAGAATTATAAAAATGAATTTATATATATGCTAAATTGTGTTATACAAGCTCACCCTTCACTGCCTGGACTTACATGAAACTCCTACAATCCCCTAGTGATAAACACAGAAATGCCAGTGACAGTGAGGCCTCTAACGTCGTAACTGTTCTAATGTACAAGGGAAATGTATGTGTGTTAGAATACTTGCTGAGCACCATGGTAGGTTTTAAAGAATATTAACAGTATTTCCGTATTCTTATTTATATTTTTTGGAATAAATGAAAATTACAAATTCATAATTACAAAGTAACACACTCAGGTTTTTATTACATGATAAAAAATTGTCTTATGTTTAATCCTAGGATCTCAAATGGAAAAAATGAAATCAAAATATTTAATTCAAATGATTATTAGAGATTACTCTTCTTCAACTTACATAATCTTTTGAATTAGGACTAAACTCTGCATGATTAGGAGTACTGAAACAGATGAAGACAGACACGGCATAATTAATTTTGTCTCATTCATAAAATGAGTTACATATACATTTATTTTGAATATCATAAATCATCTTCATCTTTTTGTAAATAAAGAAAACTTTGGATGGTGGAAAATGGGTGGAAAAGAATCTCAATGTCCATTTGGTGATTATTATGGCAATAAATACAGGAAGACAATAGATGTTACTACCTCAAGTCACGTACTTAAGTAAAGAAAAGTTAAAAGCCAAATAATGAATCACACTGAGGTCTCTGAGAATTTTCTGAAGCTTTTAATTGTATTGAAGCCATAGATGCACTTCACCATGAAAAGTTGTGAGAAGCAGTTACTGTGAATATCAAAAGGACAAAACACTGGATGAAAAGAAAACCCTAACCGCCCAGATACACCATATACCTGCTCTCAGAATGGTGCTAAATTTAGTAAAAAGTTTACTGTTTGGATTATTAAACTTAATTAATAAAGATTTTGATATATAGTTTTATCTGTTTGCCACAAATTAATATAAAATATGTTATTTCATTTTATTCACACTCACTTGAGGAAAGAATGAAAATTAAGCCTAGTAGTCAGCAGCCAGCATTAACAGAACTAAAGGAAAACTATATTTATTATTAGTATTCTATGTATTATATGACTATAATTATATATATATGTAATATATACGTATGTGAGGTATTTTACCTTCAGAAAACAAAACCAGAAAGATTTCTCATTTTAAACTAAGGGAAGGTGACATTTAAAATTGTTTATACTATGATACATACAAAAGTAATTGAGAGATCTCAACTTCATACACAGGAAGTACTTTGTACTTTTTTTATGTTTAAAAATTTTGCTCAACCATATAAAGATACATACACATATTCATCACTGACAACAGGCTCTATTTGCCACCCCCTATTTAGAGTTAATGTTTTTTCAGCTGTTCTATGACACTTTATGCATTTGTTTGGCTTTTTAAATTTTACAATTTATATTTATCAAAATTCTTTTTGTATTTCTGGACTAGTGAAAACTATAGGTATAACTTGGGACCTAAGAGAAAAGGCGAGGCTATGATCTATCCTCGGGAAGTTGGAGCTTTCTGAAAATAATAGTTTTAGGAGAAGAGATAGAAACATACATATCTCTATGTACTAATAGACACTGCAGACTGTTCATTGAAACTATATGTTATGATTTGTGTCTTGATGACCCACCAAAGCCTCATGTAGTGCTTCTGATTGATCCATGGTACAATGCTGGGATTATGGGTGTGACTGCTACACCAGCTCTGGGTAGGGTACTTTGCATATAATGTAAGGGAGGGAAAGGCTTGCTCTCCCCTCGGCTTCTTCCTTTGTGCTTTTGCTGCCTTTAGAGTTTTCCACCACCATGAACTGTTTCCTTGGAGCCAGCTGTGTATGAACTGAAATCTCCACTAACTGGGATCTAAATAAACCTTTCTTTCCTTAATTCTGGATGCTAGGAATTTTGTCTAAGCAATGAGAGAAAAGTAACCATGACATGATGTAACTCTGACTAATGATGAAATCATACAATGACCTCCACTTGGGAAGCCCAAGTTTGTTCTCTGGGAGATTCATAGAGCATATACTTTCAAACTGTGTTGGCCCTTCCCATTGTTTATTACTCCTGCTATGCCTTGACTGAGTCTAAGCATGTCTGCCAGGAGTGCTCTCTAACTCTTACCAAGCAGGGAGACTTCATGGGTCATGAGTAGCAATATCTCTTCATGCTCACTTCATTCCCAGCCCACCATTTCTGTTTCCTTTGGCATATCACAGAGGATATAGCATCTATCCTAGGTTGTCTTTTTTCTCTACAGTCCAGTAAAATTAAAACAACTGATATGAGAAGTCTTGAAACATTTAGTAATATGAACATTTTGATATTTTTTCTCAACAACTTTAGATGATAGATAACGATATTCTTACTCTTCAATTTCCCCTAGATATATCACCCCCGTTGGTTTCTCTGGAAATTTATGTTTGAATATTTGGTCCATTTTTTGCACTTTTATACTTCTTTAGGAAATTTTAATAATCAATTGAATCCCTTTCTTCTATCCAACGTATTCATATTTACTTGGAAGTGTTAGCATCCCAGCCATCTGCTGGGCAAGGCTGTAATTAAGGTCCTTTCTTCCCTCACGTTTATCTGTTCTATTCCATTCACTAACAATTTAGCTTTATGTATTAGAAAAGAAATAACTAGGACAGTAATATGATGATTCATCATTATAAATTTATATCATAAATACATCAGTATAAAATTCCCCTTTTTGCTCTAGGCTATTTGTTAATTTCACAGCAAAGAGATAAATTTGTCTAAGAAGTAAAGGCAGTAAAGTGGTATAGTGAGGCTCAGAAGATTAATAAATCTGTATAAGCATATTTCAAATTCAACTGAGTTAGAAGCAATTAAAGCATTAATTTCTATATGATGAGATCTGAGAAAGATAAATCAAATGTGGCAGAATTAGAGCATAATTCATTCTTAGTCCTAGAATGATGTCACTTAGAATGCTATGATCATAAATAAAGTTTATGGAAATGTGCACCATTTTCTTTAACATGGAGATTTATTTTCTATATCAGTTGAATTGTACTACAACATTTATTTTCAAATAAGACATTCTAGCCTTGTAGTAGGTACTACATTTATATGTTTTTTTGACGTTTTTGTAATTTTTCATTATACATTGGATTTTGGTTTTATAGCTCATTGTTTCTTACACAGAAATTCAAACTACCCCTACTGATTATCAAAAATCAATTACTAGAGGAAGAATTCATGAAAATCCACTTCCTTAAGTGTACTGCATCTGCGCTAGTACATTTCATCATTAATAGTCTTACATGTAAATTTATTGTGGATTTTCCTTTCTTATTTAGCTACAGTTCTTATTCAGCATCACTTTTTCATCTTCCACTGTAATCCCTCCAGTTTCCCCAAATTGTTCATTTTACCCATTTACCTCAGTTCATTATCTATCTGTATTTATATGACTTGACAGCATTAGTTACAATTTCATTATCATTATTGTGAAGGACAGACCACGATCTGTATACTGAGTCAATTTGCAAGTTTCAATTGATATAGTATGTCATATACTTGAACAGACCATTTTAACCAGTGGATATATGTAAGGATATATGCTCAGATGATTGTGTTTTATTTTTTGCAAATGTAGAGCTTGTGACAATCTTGATTTGTTTAATATATTAGTTTTTAAGACAGGGTCTTGCTATGTATTGCAGGTTGGCCTTGAACTCATGGCGATCTTCCTCCCTTAGCCTCCCTAGTGCTGGATTACAGGTGTATGACACCTAGCCATATATTTAATACATTTTATAAAGTTATGCTTTATTAGAGTTATAAAAAGAAAAGTATCATTTATATATATATTTATACATATACATACATATAGAGAAAGGCAGAGAGAGGAAAATAAAAAGACACACAGGGAGAAGGGTGAATTGTATGAGGAAAATAAATGAGTTGATTTTAAGGAATTGGATGACAGGTTCACACAGTACAGAATTTGTCAAATCCAAAATCTGTAAGTGCAAGTTGGTAGACCAGAAATTCAAATAAATATTGACTTTGTTGTCTTGAATTTATACTCCACAAAGCAAGTATTCAAACTGGAAGCTCAAGTTAGTTATTTATGACTCAGTCTTCAATCCAAAGTCCCTTTGCAGGAAGCTTTTAGTCTTGCACTGAAGGATTTCCCTTGATTCATTGAGGACCACCAAATTATTGGGAGCAAATCGCTTTTGCAAAGTCTATCAGTTTCCTTGAAAACTGCATTTAAAATTTATCTTTATGGTAATGTCTATACTCATGTTGAACCCAATATAATAGCCATTTTAATCTATTATATTAGTTATCACACATTCCCTGTTTTCTTTCAATGATTTGTCAGTTAATTTGCTGCACAGATTAATTTCGAATCTGTCATGTCATGTGTTTCTGCAACTTTTTATTCCAACTCTTGACTCTCATTAAAATATACCCAATGTAGCATTGTATCAATTTAAGAAGAGGATGAGTTTCTTTCATCAAAGCCTCTGAAAGCCCATACTTGCTGCCCAGACTTTTCTTCTTGTGTATCTTTGGGCCTCTAGAAGAAACTTTTGCATGACCAGTGCAAAATCTACCCCAGTTCTCCAGTCTCCAGTATTGATTTTGCCCCTTTCTAGGTTTCCATTAATTACTGAATGTAAATAAATAGAAGCACCTAATCTCTTGCTGGAAAATTTGTGACAGACTCCCTGAATGTACATTCTCGGCTTCTGCAGTTCACAGTTTAAGCTTCAGATCTCTTGTCATGAAAGCTGAACAATATTTCCATGCAGAAAAAGACTGATCCATTCCTTAAACTGAACATTTTGATATTTATAATATATTTCTTTCAATGTATACTCTTTTATATTAATTATAATTTTGGTGATTTATAATAGATTTTAATCGCCAAAGTAAGAGCTGCTATTTTATATTGATCATACACATAACTCCAGCCCAGAGAAACATATGATTATACAGAATATTCTGTAATATATCTTGGTCAATATTGAATATATTTTATAATACATTAAAAAATAAGAGACATGATCAGAAAGAACTGACTGCTTTTGAAAGAGGAGAAAATAACAGAAAACCACCAGAAAGTCCTAGCTTTGCTATATTGGAAATGCTGACAGCTTTTAAAGTTTTGAAACTTCCTTAAGGGAAAAGTGAATTTAAACTTAATTGACAATAGTGATCTGATTATAAACATGTCATTTGCAATTATTGTTAACACCTATCAGTTGGAGAAAGGGCCACATAAGTAATATCAGATGAAGGGTGAGACTCATTCACTAAAGATGTGCAGCCCTCAAATACCTATTCTGTTACTTGAAAAAGGACAAAGAAGGAATAATACAGATCTGAGGGATATCTCAAAACAAAGTGTGTTTTTTCTTAATGTTATTAGAGCTGAAAGCAATCAAGTCAAGTGAAAGAAGTTTGTTAACATTTTATGATGCATTCAATTTCTCAAAGGAACTGAAGTCTAATCTGAAAATACCTAGATATTCATGTGAAACTTTTTAGCTTTCTCGAGATTGAAGTGGAAATTGCAAAACTCCACATTACGATGTAGATCAGTTCACAGGCATTGCAAGGACTTTATTAAATCATCCCCTAATATGCTTGTGTGATTAAACCTCTGTAAATTTATTCATATTCTCCTGCTAACATTTTGATTCTGCGACATGAGTCATGCTTTCTCAAAACTTTACTTAGATGTTTCTTTTCCTACATGATTGTCTATGGTCTCTCAAATAGACCTAATCCTTGTGTTTGCAGTATGTTTTCAGGACTCTTATTAAACCTGTATTACAATGCTACGTTCACTGCCTCCCTCCTGTGTTTCATTAATAACTTTCTGGTTGCTAAAGTATTTTTGCATATTCAACATCTATCTACTAATAAGAGTATTTTCTGTCCAATTTTCTATGAATGAAAAGAATAATTATTCATCCACAGTGACTTATTAGCACTTGTTGGGTTTTGTTTTCTAAACTCAGAACTTACCCTATAATTAATGGCAAACACGTTTTGGAAGCATCATAAAAAAACTATAATTAAACACATTTTTATTGAGTGTAGCTTGGATAATTAATTAATTGCATTTTAGGAAATAAAGTGTTCTCTTAGAACACTACACAAGGTTTTTTATAAAAAAATTTGTCTAATGAAAAGCTATGAATGTTTGTAAATTACTTGCTAATTTATTTATGAGGAAGTATGAGGAAGTATTCAGTAAGTAATAATAACTGCTAATAGAGATAGAAATACAACAATTCCTTTTCAACTGCAACAAAGTTTAGAAGGTGTTGTATCTTCAGATATTATTCAGCAAAGAGTGAAATAAATTCACAGGAAAATTTATTTTAAGCTCAGTGTCTCAAATATCTCTAGCCTATCACATTCTCAACAAAAAGTTGTTTTGAATTAAACACATCATGTTAGGGTTAGGACACACTGAAATTTATAGACTGTATCAGACAGTGATATAACTCCAATTTTTTTCTAGATATTCAGATCTTTCATATTTAACTATAAGGAATTCATTTTACAAAAAAGGACATAAAGTTCGGTGAATTATTTTGCCTTGTTATTTTGAGGGAAGAGATTCTCTCTAAAATAAACTATTCAACAAATCCACCTAAAATATCCCCAATTTTTCCAGGGAAAATCACCTCTATAGTGCATGATTTTGAAATGTAGCAACTACTTTTAGCAATAATACTACATTCTAAAATTTTGTAAAGCAACCAAGTATTTGTGGTAAGTCCAGCTGAAGGCCTAGACAACAATTTCTCATGCAAGTCTATATTAAGGATCTGCACTGAGAAGACCCAAAGGTCAGTGGTGGAAGCTTGAAAGTCTGTGATCTGTACCAACAGGCATAGGGATCTGCACTGGATCCAAGAAGAGATGCTCAAGGTATGAGCCAGCGATCCCATGTAAAGAACCACAGCCATCCTCAGCAACAGTGTGGACCTGAGCTCCTCAGATGATGAGAACAGCTGAGTTCATATCAGGACAGCCAGCTCAACAAACTTGTCCAGGAGAATCAACAGCGCACCATCTTCCTTTTTTTTTTTTTTTTTTTGTGGTACTGGGGATCGAACTCAGGACCCTGCGCTTGCTAGGCAAGCGCTTATTCCACTGAGCTATATCCCCAGCCCCAACCATCTTCCTTTCGAGTTCTGCTTTTATGGTGGTGGCAACAATCCTCACATGGGCCACCAACCAGCACAACACTGATTCAGTTCATTTGGGTGTTATAAAATGACTGTTAGTTAATTCACACACCCAGCAAGAAAGAATTAGAAAGTTCTTGTTGTGATTGTATCAGCAGAAACATTGCTAGACTGAGTAGGAAAGATTGAATACAAAATGAATAGGAATTTTTGAAAGCCCAAATTTTTCTGGCATAAAGAAATTATGTAAAAATTTACTTCTCATTTTGAAATACACACTACCATTTATTGTAAAAAAGTGAATATTACACAAAAGAAGGAATACAGCCTACAAAACTTAAAGACTAATGTATACATTGTGGACTAACTATATTATATCAAATATATTCTGATAGATACAGAAATGAAATTTCCCTTTATTGTGTTGCATTTGAATGAAGTCTATAATAAATTCTATAATCTTTATAAGATGGGATTTATTCACCTATGAATGGAGACAATTTTAGGGTTGATATGGATTAAGTGAAATAGATTTATCAAAAATGAATGTGGAATTGGCATTTTGTAGAAAATCACTTGTTGATGTCATTGCTTTATATTTAATTTATAGAGACATTATGAAAAGCTCATTATTCCAAAAAAAATCAACGTATAGGAGATGAAAGAGAAATTAATGATTTTGTACATATTTAATAATTAACTTGATTAATTTTACTGTTACTATGTTTTGCTTACTTGAAAATTCTCACTGCACTTTTTTAAGAATTCCTAAGACCAACTATATAGTATTCGCTAAAACAAATGACTATTTAGTCACATATGTAACTGGTATATTTGTAAATCAGAAAAAAATAGGATAAAGTTTAATAGCATACTCTCATGCACAGTGCATATTCATGCTAAGCTGGTTCTCTGTTCAATTATCATAAATTCAATTGGGCTATTTATTCTTCCAGTTTCTCTAAGGCCTCCTGAATAGCACAGATATATTAACAGGAAGAGCTGCAAAATATAACAGCAAAAAGTAAACAAATGTTATTCCATTTAAGATTTCTCTGATATATTTATTTCAGTAATAAAATCTTTTATGTATTTTTTCATATGCATTTTATCAACTTTGTGACATCTAAGTGAGTTACACTTCTTATAATGTTCATAATGGTGACAATAATCGGAGATCATATATTTTCTAAAAACCTATAAATATCCATGTATCTTCATTTGATTCTGTCTCAAAAATTATTATATTCATAAAATATTATGACTTCTATAAAATGTCTGCATTAATAAATTATATATTCACAATATACATAGGTGAAATTTGCAAATTGATGTACTGGGCATTATTTCAAATTCAGGTCCCAATGTTAAGATAAATTATTAGTGTAGTTGAAAAACTCATAACAATAAATATTCAGGAAAATGATACATACAATTATTAAATAATAGATACTTCATATGCATGTGTCCTGAAATCATCAATAGCTAAAATATGGAAGAATAAAAATTCATATAGTTAAAAAAAAGAAAAAAAAATTCATATAGTCATTTACTTAGGACTTTACTTTGTCATGTTGCATGTGTAATGATAAATTTAAAGTTTCTTGTGAGGTAATCATAAGCTTTATATATTTGTTCCTGTAATATTATGTTTAAAATTTGAGAAAATTCTGAGGTGTTATGGTTTGGGGCTATTTTGCAAGAGGAATATAATCATACAGGGCACATATGGTATAGGATTATTTATAATAGTCACCCAAAGAATACTATACAAGACAGTGTAGGAAATCTGTCCACACACTATAAACCAAGGAATCCAGCTGATGGCCTGGATCCCACGGAAATGTCCTGCATGAGTCCAGCCAGATACCTAGAGCCCATAACAGTGCCTCTCACGAATCCAACTGGAGGCCCCGAGCCCATAACAATATCCCATGCAGGCCTGTTTCACATATCTGTGCTAGGAAAGCCCAAAGGTCAGTGGTGGAATCTAGGAAGTCGGTGTCAGCAGGATGAAGGATCTGTGCTAGCAGGCTGAGGGATCTGCACTGGAGCCAGGAAGCAACGCTCAGAAGAACCAGCACTTCCCTAAAAGGTACCACAGCCATCCTCAGCAACAGTGAGGTCGCGAGCACCTCCAGTGATCAATATAGTTGAGTTACCATCAGGGAAGACAATACAGCAAACTTCTCCAGGAGACTGGCAGTGCACTATCTTTCCCTCCGGATCCAGGAAGTGATGCTCAAAGCGAGGACCAGAGCTCGCCCAAAGTGAACTGAAACTATTCTCAATGCCAACAAGGTCCTGAGCTCCTTGCAGCTCCTTGTCATTGGTCTACCACGCTCTCCACTGGTGATGATATTCTACTTTACCACACGGTCACAGCCGTAGAGCCAGATGACCATGGACTGAAACCTCCAAAACTGTGAATAAAAAATATATATTTGTTGTTATTAGTTTAGGTAGATTCTTCTCTTTTGTTTTTTCACAATGACAGAAAGCTATTAAACTATTTTAGTGGGAGAAGCGTTACAGAAATGTTCAGCGCAGAGGTGATAGATGGAGGACTTAAAAATGAATAGAGGTTTCAAAAGAGTAGATATTTCTTTCAGCAGAATTCATAGCTGATGCAAATCCAAGAAGTGCTGAAACAGTAAGATATCTCCAGTATATCCAGGCTTCAAAAAGAGATTGGAGTAGAAGAGTGAAATAGAGAAAACATAGATGGCACCTTGGGACTCAGACCTCAGTTTTTGAGTCTGTAGAATGGCCATATCGATGAAAAATGTAAAATCACATGGTTACATATTTGTTTACTTATGAACAAAAGGAATTTGAGTTCAATGCTACCATCTCAGTAATGGAGCAAATTTATAATTATAGGAGAATGAAATAAATCTGTTTCAAATGTCCAAGAGACCAGAGTACCAACTAGTAAGAGAGCAAGCCATAGATTCATTAAAAAATGAATAAAAGATGGGAAAAAATGAAAAACTTTAGACATGGATAATATTTTAAATGCATTTGCAGTGGCATAACAAGGTGAACACACTTAATGAACTTGAAGGGTATACTTAAAATGTATAAACAGTAAATTTTATATTTATTTCACCAGGATTTTTGAAAATGATTGTATGGGGTAAATTCTCTATAAGTCTCCTTATTAATATAAGAATCAGAATACAAAACTGGGAAAATTTAGTTAAACTGAAAAATGAACTTTTACTTCTTTTATATTTGATTAGCATGGCGACCAGAACTCACTGCCTTTGACTGAATACCTAGCATTGGACAGAGGCTTGGCAAATGGTTTACAAAATTCACAATCTTTTCATTACATTAATTCTGTTTTAGGTCACTAAAACAGGATTAGGAGGAGAAACATACTGCTTAATAAACCAGTTCCACTTTAGCTGCTAGGAGGTGCTCAGTGTGACGGGTAAAATTAAAATTAACTTTCAGCATGGAGGGTTTCAATGCTGCAAACCATAAGTGCATCTGGATGGAAGTGTCTGTATTCTCCAAAAAGCTGTAGAAGTATCAATGGGGATGGGAGGCCAGAGAAAGGGCGAATGTAATAGTTTGGGCATAAGCAGGAGGATGAGCGATTGCTATTGTATATTTATCTTACAAATGCTTCTTTTATTCTGAAATGAATTGATGGGCTTTTAACCTCTCTCAGTAGGATCTAGAAGATGATGTTTTGTTTACCTGAGTGTATTTTTTAAATAAGTCAACAGTGTACTCAAATTTCTGAGAGAAAGACCATTTTAGTTCAGAATAGCACTACACAAAACAGACATGCAGGTTGTGTCATTATGAATTACAGCCGAACATCTACACTATGGTTGTTTCTCTACAGTCACTGCAATGCATTACAGTAATACATTGAGGCCTGATAAATGGTCTACTCAGCGTCTGCTTAAATTAAACTGACTGCAATCCAGAGGAGTGCAGCCACATATTAACGCTGGGTCCACCATGGCTTGTCTCTATCTGGGTGAATTATGGGATGGTAGTGCTAGCTTTATGCATTGATTAACATTGCTGCCACAGCTTTCCCACAGATCAATGTTCAAGTGGAATGAAAAGTAGGCGCCAACGTTCTGCTACCACATTTAATGCTGTCATCATAAAAACAAATGTGTAGTATTTAAAATCAAGACATAAATAACACTAGGCATAGCCAGGCTGCAAAATATTAATTTTTAATTCCTTTTTCAATTGTTGAAGGAGATAATATTTGCAAATATCAAAAATTACCACATAACAAAGGGTCATTATATTTTTCAGGGCATATTTGTTTTTCCTTTGGGGAAGTCTTAAAATGCCAGTGTGTTGAATATTTCTGCATATTCTGTGTAACAGTACTTTCAAAAATTCAGTTCATCCAGTTTTTGTTTGGATGCAGAAAACTTGCAGACATACATTTACCAAGCAGTGTTATGTCTCTATGAAACAATGCTATATATTCAGAAGATGCATTTACTCATTTATCTTCATATCCAGTAAACGTCACACTGAATGTGGTCCTTAAACGTTTAAAAAGAGCAGCCTCGATTAATTACATCACTTCTCACTTCTTCCTATTTAGGTAACATACTCAAAATCGCCTCAAAAACTTAACAGAATATGTAGACATTCAGATATTATTACCAATAAGTTATGAACACAAATGGCATTTACAAACTGCGTGCTTTCTCTGCAGAAAGTTGTATTTGTGGTCATACTTAGATTAGCATAATGGCAAAAGCATATCTCAATTTCAGAAAATATTATCTTATGACATATATGCTAAAATACTTTGCATTTATGCTAAATTGTTTCTGAGGACTTGCAAATTGTTGTACACTAATGTTAATATTTAAGAAAGCTACAGGTTATAATGAAAGAATACAGCACACCAATATAAGCTGGGTTCAAAAATTTCTTCCTATACCCATGCTGCTTCACTTTTCTTAAATTGAATTAAAAATATGTCTAGCAGTAACTGTGACCAGCTGAGAGATTTTTGAATTATCTTTAAGCAAGATAAGTATTTTGCTTAGAGTACAGCACTAGAGAAGAATAGAGTGTGGACGGTGAGGAGAAAAAGGATTAAAGTTCTTCATAAACAATTTTGTCATTTTTATATATGAATACAGTTAATGAGCGGGTAATGTTTTCATACTATATTGATAACAAATATTTTCAATTTGCCAGACTTGAAGAAATGGAAAACGTGGGGCAAAATGAGTTCTCAATGATGTGTGCTTAAATGGCCATGTGCAGAGATGTGCTTTTACCCAGTCATGAAAAGCTGTGATATTATTATCAAATTATTCCAAATATTCTATTGTACATTGCATTATAGTGACAATTAAATTTACAATTAAGGGAACTTTCTAAAATATCAATTCTCTTTTCTCTGATGAACCAATTTTTTTTAAATTTTGGTTTTATTTCAACTCCTGAAATAACTACTTGTTTAAGTAAGTTGGCAGAAGAAATAGATATTGTAATTCTAAAAATCATATATGTATTGTGGAAACTGGGTGAGAAAAATTGATACAACAAAAAGCCATATAATAAATATCCATGTATGATTTAGTCCATTTCCCAATGAACTTTTATTATTAAGAATAGTATTCCTGGTTCTGAAGTGATATCAACATAAAAAATAACTCAGTTCTGTAGGAGTTCTTGATTTGCCACCATCAGGCCGTTTTATGCATTGTATATTTATTTACCAGTTTTGTGGACTTTTCTAACTCTCCACCTGCTTTCCAATAACAGAGGATGGTCCCTGCAGAATACAACTTGCCCAAATGAAAGAAATGCCATCTACTAGTCATTTAAATATTATAGTAACTTTGAAGTTAGGCAGTTATTATTCTGTTGTGTCTTCTAACTTCCTTCCCGCTACCCACCTCACTTTCATAAAATGGCTGCACCATTGCTGGCCATGTGTCTGCATTCAACATGAAAAAGGAACAGATCCACACTTTCTCTCGCGAAGCTAACCCTCCTGCCCCATGAAGAGCAGCTCTCCATGATGAGTCCAGCTGGGTATAAGTGATCATAATGCTATCCCAACAGCCCCTTAAAGTTTTCAGATTCCCCCAACTAAAAAATAAGGAAGAAGTTAGCTGGAAATTAACACTACTTGGATGGATTCTGCTTATCCTGCCCTGCACATGTGCTGTCTTCACCCCAGGACTACATTTGCCCTACAAAACTATATTCTTTCCCAACTCCTAATATTACTCACATATTTCCTTGGATGCTAATTTTTCTAAGAGAAACAGTTTGTTTCTCCTTTATGTCAGGATATAAGAATATTGGCTCGACTGTGCTGATCTGAAGGGCTGCCAGTCGATTTATTCCTCTCCAGTTCAATTATTCCTGTTCATCCAGATCTATAAAGCTGTCTTGTATTGAGCCTTTTACATTTTTCTGGCATTGCACGTTACAATCTCATACACAATTCTAATTGATAAAAAGACAACCATGAAATTTGCATTTGCTTCAGCACAATTTGGGAAATATTTAGTTTAGCAAAGAAGGGCTTCCCCGAATTCTCCTATACTTTTATTTTTCAATCCTTCAGCCAAAGTACTAGTTATACTATATTATTTTTACACAATTGAAAAAATTATCTCTGTCTCCATTTATTTTGGGGTTTTTTTGGTTAACAAATCAGTTCTTCATTTGGTAAAATATTTTCATACCTTAAACTTATATGTATGGATGATTTGCTTAAATATTTATATAAATTTCAAACAATATTTCTCAATAGAAACAACATGTTGGCACCACGAACAGGGACTTGAGAATGAAAGCAGTCTTCGAGACTATGGAAAGGGAATTAAGTCCTTGCTCAGACGGACCGGGAAAGAGTCAGTGGATAGGTAAGCCTGGTCTCCAGGATTGTTCATCTGGGTTGTGGGAAAACCTCGATGGAACATTGTCAAAGGCCAATGGAGACATAGGAGACAGACGATGGCGTACAAACCTAGTACAGTACATCTCTATCTGCATCCCAAATAACGTATTTCTGCTACAAGTTTGTCGTTTACTTCTCCGCTTATATTTCATTTTTCTGATTCGTTAAAATAAAATTATTTTAATTTTTCCAGACTCCCTGGGCTATAACTTAGTAGATACTTTATATAAATTTAAAATTTTCCTGATATTCCATAATCAAGCTCCAACCTGATCATTTGACTTTTCTATGTCTCTTGAATTGCTTTCTCTCCTACCTCTAATAATATGTTTTCCACAGATTTTTAAAATCAATATCCACTTATATAATTGCAAAATATCTTTCGGTAGTGATTCTACAGTTATGTAATAATACAAAAACTTAATTTGGTTCATATTTAACTACTTTCCCCACTAATGCCATCATTCTAGTACAGAGTCCAGTCTAATGTACTAGGTTTATATGCAGTCGTTGTTTCCTATGTCTCCATAGGCCTTTGACAATGTTCCACTGTTTCTCACGGCATGGAAAGTTCTCAGGTGTGCCTGCCAGGTGTGTTATAGGACATCACTCTTCCTTTCACTTTTCTTTCAGTTTGCTGATATTTTTCTTATGGGCAGATGGATTTATGGGATTTTGGGAAGAATATTACAGAGTGTTTTTCTTTTATTGAATTTTAAGGAATTACAAAAGTTTACCGTGAATACCTGGGCCAGGTAAATCAGCCAGAAGCTTTAAGCACTGTCAGGGTAGCTCACTGCCATTTCCAGCTTGGATCTAGCCATAAACACAGGCTACACTTGAGAGAGTTGACCTCTGAAAGAGAAACATCTGTCCAAATTACTAGTGGTAATTTTGTCTAAAGAAGATGTGTCTCATATTCATCACTTTTTTAATAATTTGATATAATTTTTATCCATATCATTATAGGCCCATGGATATAACCTCTGCATTATAATCAAATAACAAGGTAATAAATTTGTTTCTTAAATTGTTATAGATTTTCCCACTGCAAATTCTTTCAGTTTACAATGTTGTTTGTTTGGTTTTTGGTACCAGGAAAGGAACTTAGGATCTTGTGCTTGCCAAGCAAGGTGCCATTCCACTAAGCTACATCTCAGCCCCTTTTTCAGTTTGGAGACTGTGTGTGTGCTTGAGATATATTTGTCTGTTCCTTTGTTTTACATGCCCTTTGTCTTATTTTCTGAGCATGTAACTTGCTTTCCGGCAGTAGGAGATGCTCCATTCCAACCCTGTTTTTCTCAGGTCATAGCTCCAAAATAAACTATTTCTCCAGAGAGCTTTGAAACACAATTAATGATATTTTTATTAGAGGATGATATTTAAAACACAAGATTCTGGCACGGAATTTGATTGTTGCTACTGGTATGCCCCTGCTGCTAGGCTTTTGAACAATACAATGCTGGAGAATACAAATATGTTAGAACATATAGCTTATAACAAAAAATCACTGAATATTTAAATTACATTACAGTAACAAAAAGGATTCATTAATTCCTTTTAATTCCTGTAAACCCCCACATATACTTCAAACATACTCATCCCATTGGTCTAGCTGCTTTTTTTCTTTTTTTTTTTTTTTTTGGTACCAGGTATCAAACTCAGCACCTTGAGCTTTCCAGGCAGGTGCTTGTGCCACTGAGCTATATCCCTGGCTCTAGCCACCTTCTGAAGCAGTTCTGGGAGCCCCCATTCTTCAGTGTCTATAACTGTGTTACTCTGGCTGCCTGAGTGTCTACGCAAAATGTTTGCCTTCAGTGGTCATTCTGACTTTGGGTAAGAGTGGCAGGTCTCTCAGTGCGGATAAGATAGGCAGAGACACACCCTAAATGTTCTTCAACATTTTTAATTTAAAATATTATTATATGTATTTAAATGTGTTTTTAGTAGTACATAATAACTACATTTATCCTGGGAAAGTCTGTACTTGTGCATAAGATTTCCTAAAGCTTTTAAGAAACTGTTTATTTATTGAATGACCATGGGCAGGAGCATGTCAGTTTTTTGATGTTGCTTTCTTTTTTTAAATTGCACTTCTTAAAGACACTCACAAAAGAGGAATTCCAGAACTGCTGAAGAAATTGAAAAGATAGCTGGGTGTTGGTGGTTCATGCCAGTGCTTGGGATGCTGAGGCAGGAGGATTGCCATGAATTTGAGGCCAGTAGGAGCTACATAAGTCAATTCAAGGCCAGCCTGTACTACACAGTGAGACCCTTTCTCAAAAGAACCAAAGTAAAGAAATGAAAATATAAAATGAAAAATAAGGTTGGCAAGAACAATGAGATAAATGTGTTCAAGGTGAGGGTAAGAATTTTTATGCGAAATTAATGATCACATGTCTTTCACTGTAATTTTAAAAATTTAAACATTTACCCAACATTTGATAACACCTCATAAATAATCAGACATCTCTAAACATGAGTACATAGTAGTGTCCAACTGTGTTGGAGAAAGAAATGACTCTTGTTGCTCAATTTCCCCCACAAGTCTCCAGTTATACCAACATTTATTAAATATATATTTGTCTAATATTCAGGGCAGTATAGCACTTATTTTATGTTCAATAGATTTCAGAAGGACAAGCAGAACTTCATACTGAATCAACTTATGGTTATCAAATCACTTAATGTACCATTTCCATGTAAGAAACTTTAAGATTGAGACTTTTTAAAAGTTTTGTATTCATAGTTCAGTGTGGGTTTTCCTAACATATGCGAGATCACATTGTGATGTCACATTCAAAGTCATGTAATCGTACAGACAATATTTTGAGCAGATCTCAGAGTTTGTATTAATAACATACTATGACGGGAAGAAAGATCCTTATGTACTGATTCCCTTCAGCAGGGCGTGAAAGTCATAGCAGAGATCCAGACAATTCACTCTCCAAAGTGTCTGTGCTAATTTGTCAAATAGACAAAATGTAATATTTAATCTCAGATGAATTGAAAATGTCTACAAAACTGTGTAGATTCAAAAATATTTACATTGTCTTTATGATCACAAAATATGTACCAATCTGCTTCCTGTTTAAACTTAAACAGTAAATATCTGTATGTTTTTCAGTGGATGACATTTCATTTACAGCTTGAGCTGCCAGTACTAACACTAGAATGATTAGGTTTTAAAAAGCAGGTTATAGTCCTTTGTATGTACAATGTAATCTGAGCTGGTAATTCATCCGTCAGCTCTAGAGACATAATCAAAAGTCTAGTAAGAGACCTAGGGGCAACTAATTAGCAAACAGGAAAGTTCCTAGATTAGGATATGGTTAGGTAAGGAAAGAAGGCAAAGAACAAAATTAACCTTTCTGAAAAAAATAGAAAATGTACTTGAGGGTATCAATGATTGCTCCCATTTTGAAATCAGTTTGGTGTAAAATAATCATAATCATAAAATAATCATAATCATATATTTTAGTGCAGATCTCTTACAACTTGAGGAAAAATTTGAAAACTGACTATATCCTACTTATGCATAATTTGAAATTAGTTTAAATAAAATTTTGCAAATATTCATGTTTTGCATTTCATCAAAGATACACTTGAAAGTGTTTGTATTAAAAATTTCTAGAAAGACAGAACTTTCAGAGAAATTTTAGTAATTGAACCATATCAAAGTCTTGGTCGAACCCCAGTCTCCTAATGAGTGGGTGGAGACCAGCATGAATATAAGAGACAAATGGTGTGATTTTAGGGCTCCAGGAGGATCAAAACCCTCTCAAGGAATTCAAGATCCCCTGGCCTACGGGACAAAGAACTTCTCTGGGTGGCCTTTACTTGGTTTTCAAACACAGGAAGAGGGTACTGAGGCAAGTCCAGGAACTGCGCAGGCCCTTGGGAGTCAAAACTTTGGCAAGTAGTAAATTTGGCCAATCAAGAGAGCAGTCTCATCTCTAAGGTTGGTAGCTTTATTGCTCTGCTGCCATGTCCTGTGCAGCTCTCAAAATTCCCAGGGTGAGGATAGTGAAAGGGTGGAGGGAAAAGGATGAGTCAGAGTAGACAGAGCTCTCTTTCCTTAGGAGAAGGAGAAGGAAGGAGGGCCCCACCCGCCACAACGCACTTATTTATACATTCAAAGGTCATGTGCAACCCTGCCACCTAATAATTACCCACATGCCTTGCCTCAGGCACCCAGTGTTCTGGATTCTAGAGCTGCTCATTCATGTGACTTGCCTCAGGAGCTCTGTGTTCTTGAGGCTGGCCTTGCTCAGGCCCACACAGTGATCAATCTCCAGCTTCAGTCAGTCCTCACACTCTGGCATAACGGGCGCCATCAGCCCATGTCCTAGGCGGCATCAGCTGTGCTTATGTTGAGTTCAGAACACCATGCATATGCTCTTTTCGAGTCTCGTGTCCAACATCTTAATCCTGTTCAGCTGGTCTCCAACAGTACCTCATGATCTGTGCTTAGGTAAGGCACTTGGGAATATACTGATAATTATTATTGCAAAATATTCATATGAAAGGCATAAGTAGGTTCTATATTATGAAAATATCATCATTCATTGTGATTTTGTTACTTTTACTTATTCCAGTACAGTAATGAATTTAATTAGGCAACATTAAATGACAATTTTTTTCTATTTATATTGCTTCTTTAGAAAGAATTTAGGTTGCAAAATATAAAAATGATTCTATTAGAAAAATGTCAGTAATAGTGGCAAATTAACCTTTGACAGTATTAGAAAATAAGTGGGAAAGTTAGGAAACTAGAAGCTGTAGTATAGCAATTAAGCATGTTAACAGTGATGTTTTTAGCTTTCCTAGACTAGCACGTGTTTGATTTTGATGTTGTTTACTTGTTTTAATCCAGACACACCTAAATTACAACTCAAACTATAAATTTCTGTCTTGCAAAATATAGATAACCCAAAGTCAATTACTCTGCTTATGTTTTAAGACATTCACAAGATCCGTATCTAACCTAGAAATCTTTTTCAAAACAATTTATGAATTTTTCTGATATATTTTCAAAGGTTCATTAAACCAATCTACCATATTTTTCTTTTCCTTTTTAAAAACAAATTAAATGTAATCCTTCACATGAGCTTTTTTGAAGCCGGGAAAAACATCACGAACGGTAAAGCAGAGAATTCTAAAAATTGTACAACTATCAAAAAGAATTGTTGGCTATTATAAGAATCAACTTTTGTCCATTTTGAGCAATCAAAAGAGGGCACAACAATGTGAGGAAGATTTACATAGGAAGCAAAAGGCCATAGTTGTCATAAAAAAGTGAGTTTTAGACAATTTCACTCCTCTGAGTCTTATCACCCTAAATACAATATTGTGCTGAAAATGAACAGCCTCATAATTAGAGTAGTTGTGAAGTCAAGTAGTTTGAAACTGTCAGAACAGGAGGAATGAGTTTAAGGTCCCATCCTACAAACCTGTCACTAGTTAATTTGTCTGGAAGCTCCCTAAGGCCTCTATTCCCATGGCTTGCTTTTATTTGAACTGACTCGGGGTTTTATGTGGAAATCACTCTATTACTAGGGGTTTACGGGGACAAATAAAAATCATTGAAAATTGTTTAGCAATACAAGTTCCTGAAGCAACAACAGTAAAGAGAACAACAAAAAGCTCCCCAAATAAAATTAAAGGAAAAAACAGAATTGGATGTATTTAGTGGGTTTTCAAAAATCTCTAAAATTTTCCTAGAATTCTAGAATACATGCACATGTGGAATTTTGTGTTATTCTGTGTTTGCAGTAACTGTACATGATCTAACAATCACAATGAGAATTTACTGTATGATACTTGTTACATTCAATATGCTTAGTTTTTAAGGTAGAATTATATTGTGACTGATTGAAGTAAGACTTTCAAGCAAGAAGTTGATGAGGATAAGACTTACAAGCCTTTAATCTGAACAACCAGGCAAAGCAAAACTGAAAGGAAGAATGTGTATAAAACAGGTACCTAATTATGAAAACTTCCAAGGTGTGACAGGGCAGAGCATTTGATCATTTTCCAGAGGGTCTGAGGGGCTGCACATTAGCCAATCAAGGATAAAGGATTTAGAAATAGAATGATCAGGTAATCAATGTATTAGGCAGGTTCTTAAATAAATGGAGACCTCTAAATTTGCACTCGCATTCTTTGTAGCTAACACTTTATCGATCTAGATAAAATGTTTGTAATGGTGTATGTGATACCTTGAATGAGACAACATAGAACCTGAATATTTTCTTGGTTTGGTTCTGAGGGCATCTGTGACATACTAGGAGCTGTGCGGGCGTCTCTCAGCTCTGTGTCTCCTGCATTCTAGTGTCAGTCTTACCCACCTTTCCCCATCTGTGACTCACTCAAAGAAACTTTCAGAGTGAAACTAAATTAAAAAGTGCATTTAATTTTTGATTTGAGAACAATATTTAATAACATTTAGTCCTTATAACTCATTCTTTCTCAAATATTTTACAAATTTCTTCTGTAATTCCTTTTTTGTCCTTGCTGTTGTTTAACTTAGGAAAAATAACAACTACTTGGAAAATATCTAATCACAACACTTATCTGGAGAGTTCTAATATCTGTAAGCACTACTCAGACATGTAATATATGTTTGTATTCTTTGATTTAACATTCAGGAGCAAGATAAAAAACCTAGGTCTGTTTCAAATGTTTTGCTGTGTAAGTGAAACGTGGCCACAATTTGATGAGGGGGATAATACTTCGTGATTCCCTCAATAAATAACACACTTCTCATGAATAGAAGATAATAAAGTAAAACAGAAAGAAAATCTCAAGAACGCTTGCCCAAATGAGAAAAGGCTATGTGTATTAGAAAAGTGCTGTATTCTTGAACCAATATTGGTAATGCTAAATCAATTAATTAAGAGGACAGATGTATGCATTATACATTTTTTCAAAGAAATGGACACTTACGACTACTTCTTTTTCCAGTGCTTTTGTTTGCTTTTAGATGAAAATGGCCAACTGTCCTAAAGAGTGTGTTAATTTATTCATAAAGCAAACAATTACTGAGCTCCTACTTTCAACAAGGAACTTTGTCAAATGCTTTCTTCATGTTTCTTAAATTTGAGGTGAGTGAAGGAAAAGAGTAATGAATAAATTACTTTTCTTTTGGTAAAAGTTCAGGGAATTGCAATATGCAATTAAATTGTGATGTAATTTCCTAATTAATATTTCTAAAATCAAATTTATATCAATGGAATCTTTCAAATTTATACAAACATTTACATAGTCTGCATTTCATTGCAGCCATCTCAATACGCCCAATCATATTTAACGCTTTGACACAGAGATTATGGTTTAATCATATTTATAGACCATTTCACTTAGAAAAATGCCACTATAAAGTAGGTGATTAATATATATGTATACAAAAAGTTAATTTACCTATATTTCAGATATTACACTGAAAAATAAAAATTAAATTAGAAAAATATTCTCTTGCATGTTACATGCAAAGCAGTATTTCCCTAAACAAATTAATATATTTTAAAAAAATATTTAAACAAATATCTTCAAACAAATTCATATTTTTAAATAATTATGTATGCATATATATTATTTTATCCACTAAAATGAATTTCTCGAGACATGATTGTTTCATAATATCAGTGCAATTTGGAGTTCTGTAGCATATCATTGACTGATTTTCAATGGCATGTGAAGAATTTTTGTGATGTGATTTTACTAAATTTAACACTCTTTTTGGTTTAAACTGTTCAGGGAATAAAATCATAGGCAATAAATTAGATATATGCCAAATACTTGGACCTATTCTATTAAAAACCAACCAGTTAAAATGGGCTGTCTTGGCAGGTATGAAGTTCCCTGTCGCTGGAGGCACTGGAATCTTTACTTGGAAACCAACATATAAAATCTTTATTTTGGCAAAGGCAATTTGTATATATTTCTGTAGGTTTTATGCCCTTTTAGATGATACATGTTGTGAAATATAGAAACTTTCATATTTTCCCTAAATCCTTAGTAGAAGTTTCCTTCATATACTATCACCAAGTATTTTTCTTATATGTGCTCCTAATGAAATGACATAGCAATTGATAATTATTTTCAATAATTTAGAACATTCAGGTAAGTGATATTAAAATAACCAATTATATCAAAGACAATTTGTATCATTACAATGACATGTTTTATGGCTTGTGTCTAGATGTCCCCTCAAACTCTCATTTGGTCCTAGGTGGGGCTTTTCAGAGATGGCTGGATCTATGCTGTACGATGTTGCCATCAGGGTTGTGATGCTGAGATTTCTTCATGATGTGAGGCTAGAATTAAGGGTATCCCACTCTGGGTGTGAGTGGTACCTTTCCTATTGGCAGGTAGCCTGCATAGGTTTTGAAGGACAAAAGGAGGGCTGTTGTTGTTACCACATGCTGCTTGTCACTTGCTGCTTGCTACTTTGCCACCTTCTGCCTGCCGTGAACTGTTTTTACCCTATGGTGACTCTTTGCCATGCCACTCTGCCTTGGAGCCTGCCAAGTATGAACTGAGACCTCTACCTTCCGTGAGATAAGCAATGCTTTCCTCTTTTAAATTTGGGTGTGAGTATTTTTTCTCAACAACAAGACAAAGAACTAAGACAGCATGCAAATTATATATAATTTTCATTCATTTACACATCTCACATTTAAATTTTCTCTATTTGAGTAACTCTAGAAGGACTGCACTCTAACTGGTACCTCTAATTAAAATAGTATTTTCTATTCAAGTGCGCCTTAGAACTTACCAGAAGATCTATGGTGGTTAAGGTTTTGCATGCAATTTTATTTTGTTTTTGTTTGTTTTACTTTGTGAAAATTTATTACAGATATCACAGTGAATTTATTCCAAATTGTGTTATTGATCTAATAGAACAGGTTATGGCAAAGACATATGTGACATGTGATAGTCATAAAATGATAAAAATAGAACACTGGCAAGACCAATGATGAAAGGGGGCACCGTGGTGAGCACAATACACCCCAGCCATATTTTCCTAACATAAATGTGTACTCTAACATAATGGTAGCTGGGATACAGCAAGCAATCTTTGCATTTCACCACTTGCCACAATGGACAGCAAGGTGTGTGCATGTGTGTCGAAGTGTAAATGAGTGACTCGTGCCCATATTATGCACTGTTGTATTTTTGCATATTTATAATTTTTATTAAATGCTTTCTATATTTCTTGTGGAATTAGCTCAATTCAATAAAATGTCAAATGAAAGTGCACTTTCAAAACTGTGGGAGGAGGTTAAGGATGAGTCTTCAGGTGATTCACCAATTGCTGATGACCTGGGTCTCAAAAGCCAAAGACTTTAGCGAGATAACATACAGCTAGGCACAGAATGGACCCTTGATGTAAATGAGGGGGAAACGCTACTGTAAATAAATATTTGATTAGTCAAAATGCCACAAAGTGGTCATTTATACCTGAAAGGTCCAATACTGGAGCTAGGTGGGTCAGTGTTACTAGACTATTGTCAAGGTTGAAACCAATTAGAAGGAGTGCCAGCAATGCAATTCAGTGTTGGAAATGGATGTTTTAAAATACCCTAATGACAAAACACAAGTAAAACTTGTATTTTGTATGCATAAATAGTAATACTCAAAAAATACTTGTTAGCTTACTATCTGAAATAAAAACCTTCATAGCAGGACTTTATAATCATTAGTATCAAAAGGATTTTTGGAAAAGCAACATGTAGCATTCAGGTTATTAGAACAATAATGATACTTAAGAGATTTGGTTTCTTTCAAAATCAACTATGCTTTGAGGACTAAGATACCCATGAAGAAAAAAGAAAAGTTCTGAAAATTTGGTTTCTATTCATTCATTTTTTGAAAGTTTTGTTTTAAGCTGTCAAGAAATTTGTACATCATCAGAATACATGACAATTGGCAAACAATTTACATCATTTTATGGTTGTTGAAGGTTTCAGCAATATATGCCAAATAAACTTTCCAAATATAGTATAAAAATGTGCATCCTGGTAGATGCAGACATTTCTCTCCTTAAATTTAGAAATTTATCCTGGAACTCAGCCACCAGGGCTTCATTTGCACAGTAATAAACCATATGATATTGTGAACAGACATGTGCCTATTTTGAAAAGTACCCAAATGTCACATTCAACAACTGGTTCATGAGGTACCTATTGAGATTATATTTGGTAAAACAGTACCGCTTAACCAGCTCAGGAACTGTTCACAGGAACAAAGTGGGGATTCCTCAAAACATATTCCAAAGTCACAGTAGAGAAATATCTAGTGCAATCTTTGGAGTTCAGAAAATCATACCATTGGCATCCTATATGCGGAAGAAAAAGAATTCACACTGTCCACGTTACACCATGATGATAAGATTGGTGGTGGAAAGTGGCATGTGGCAGTGCATGTCTATGATCCCAGCACTCAGGAGGCTGAAGCAAGAGGATCCTGCGAGTTAAAGTTCAGTCTGTGTTACCCAGTGAGTTCCAGGTGAGTCTGGACTATACTACAGCAAAGAAAAACAAAGTAATATTAGTATCGTCAACACTGTATCATCATGAGAAGATTAACAGTGAAGCCAGGCTTCCTGGTGTACGCCTGCAATCTTGGAACATGGGGGCTGAGGCAGTACGATCCTATCAGTTCAAGATCATACAGTCACACATACTAAGTGCGAGGGTAGCCTGGACTACACGGGGAGAGCCTGTCTCAATAAACAAACAAAAGCAACAACTAAAAAAGACTGATAGTAAATCCTTAACACAAATTAAGCCAGAGAAGTTCCCATTTCAAAATAAACCAATGCCAAAAGTTCATAATAAAGTATGATACATTATGTAAAAGACTTCTCAAAAGCTTGTCTCAATAGTAAAAATATATATTTCCCAAAGTGGTAGACACAGAAAAGAAAGTGCTTGGTAAAACAAATGCCTACTGCTACATTATGTTTTTAGAGCATAGTAGAAAATGTATAATATCTATTTCAAATACAGTTGTTTTGCAATACACAACTATATGAACAATATGCAGCTTCCCAAAGAACTCCACAGAATTCTGCAGCAGACCAGTGAACGGGCAGGAGACAATGCATAATGTTCCATTGCTATGTATGGTAATTCATTGCTATGGATTAGAATTGCTTAAAATGATGAGCAAGATACTGGCCATTTGGCAAACATGATACAACTTCGCGGAGTAACAGCAAATAAACTGGCTATAAACTCCAAATACTGATAAAAAATCTGTGATCCTTTACATATGTGTTGGGAAATTAAAACCCCTCCAAAAATGAAAATAAAATCATATGTTGCTTAATCAACGTGCAAATAATGGAGGTTATATTTCTTCATTTTAATATTTAATATAAAGAACTTTAACATCAAAATAAAATAAACCCCCATTAATGGCAGATAATGTTATATACTGATTTTAGCATGCAAGCAGTACAAGTACTGAATTTTTATACTTGATCTAGAATTAATCACAGACTAAATATAATCAACATTATGATGTTTCATGAACCAGAATGTTCTCAGTATAGGATCGTATTTACATGGGTATCTAAATGCCATCTGATACCTGAAAAAATTGATAACTAGAATATAACTGACATCATTCAAATCCTTGTAAAAAAGCGAAGAAGTTAGGAAGGAATGTTCATAATACTGGTTTTCACACAGCAATGCCCAATTGCATCTATTCATATATAATTAGTAGAAAATATATTTGACAACAGGTGTCAGAATGTAATATAACCCTCCTTTCAAGTGCATTGTGGCCTTGTAAATTACCATATTATTTTAGTAATACTGAGCTATTTATTCTAGTAGTACTAAGTATTATTATTGTAGTAGTACTGAGCTATTATTTTAGTTGTAGTACTAAGTTATTTGATCATTGCAGTCACAGAAAACATGATTTAAATTATAGTACAAATTTCTGTCAATGTACTTCAATGAAAAAGAAATAATCATTGTATTAGTAAGCAAATACCAAAAAATCTGAAAATAAAAGAGACTTATATGGAAGAAAATACCTTCAAAATTCAGAAATTTCATTTCATGTGCCACTATTTTCAACAAATATTTCCACAAATAATTTAACCTATATTAACTATACTAATTATTTCATAAAACCATTCATTGTTTTTATAGGCAAGCAATTTGCTACAATTTTTGCATTGTAAGCAAAGATACGAACTCATACACATATTATTTCATTCTCTTTTCTTTATACTTTGGTATAACCAATAGTCAGTGCCTACATTGTTTATTTATAAAAATATTGTTTAAATAGTAAACAATACCTCACTTCTTGAACACGCTTTTTTATTCGAGTGCATAAATTGTATAGTTTAACAAAGGAAGAAACACTAGCTACAAAGGTATTGAAATATTGGAAATGTTCGTCAGCAGGCGAAGAATAAAAAATGAGAGAGGGAGGGGAAAGGAGAGAGAGAGAGGAGAGAGAGAGATTATAAAGACATGGGAGAGACTGATATATGTAGTGCTTCAGAAGTGGTTTAGCAGAACCAAGAAATCAGGCACATTTTGTTGGACACAAAAACTACGATAAGTCTTGACCAGCAGAAACTGAGACACACAAAAGCACAAAGATATATCTAGGTGGTAAGAATTAGAACACAGAAGAAATACAGTTGAATTTGGAAGAGTAGTGGCCAACAGGAGCAGTTATGAAAGTGTGTGCCTAATGGCTTTTCCCTTCCTCACATCTGTAATCTCCCGGCTTTATTTGGTAATGACAACAGCACTGGAATCTACTTTGTAAGGAACCCTGGCAATTTCATCTCCAGAGATCTGCCCTTTGTAGTGCAGTTCAGAGGAAGTAAAAGTATAGCTCACAGAGCAACGACACCCACAGTAAGGATCATGTATTTTAAACAACCAGATTTATTAATAATAAGCCCATGTTCTTATAAAATTGAAATTTTATGGTTTTGTTCTCCTGGAGACTATTTTTGCAGAGGAGTCATATTTCTTTGCTAAAATGAATGGGTTCTACATCAGTCTGAAATAGCAGACATCCTACATGTTCTCAAAATCACTCATTTCTATTGAGCTTGCTTTTGATCTCACAGTTTTATTCTTCTTAATTCTTGCAAAACAGCGTCCAAAAGCTTAAATAAAAGAGCATAATGTAACAACAGTCTTCTGTTTTGTCATGGTGTTTGTGATGTGGTAAAGTGATACTAAGTTTGTCAACTTTACTTGCTTGAGACCCACTGAGAGGATTAGCACCTGAGTATGTCTAGGTGCATCAGGGGCTGGGTCTGGTTCCTGGGATGTCTAGGTCTGGTTCCTGGCTTCCTCCTCTCTGAAACTATTCCCCACCCCCAGTCGGCTTTCTGGCCATAATGAACTAAGCAGCTTTGCCCTGCCAGGTCCCTCTACCACAATTTTCCTGCCTTGCCCTAGCAATCGTAGAGTGAATTCTCTGAAATTATTAGATTAATTAAACCTGTCCTCTTTAAGTTGTGGTTGTTGAGTATTATGTTCTGGCAAGGAAAGGATCACCAACACAGAGTACGCAAATGCAGGTGGAAAATATTTTCCCACAGCAAATTGTATGACACAATTCAGAATTTTTAGTAGTCATCATTGTTCAGATAAAGTATCAAGTCATTCTTATCTTGTTATACCTCTTGCCTTATTTCTTCTTTAGAAAGTTCTTGAAACTTATTATTTTCTGAAATTTCACATTATACTTAGTATTATTTAATCATTCTGTCTTAGAGAATCAATTCAATATTTTTAAACAGACTCATCTTCGTCAGTGTCAGCGAAATGTACTTTATTACATTTTAGTTTTATGCTCCAGTTTCTTTATTTTCCCTCTCAGAACATCATTTTAGTTGGATGATAAGGCAACTTGATCATTATTTTTCCCTTTCCATTTCCAGTGTTTTGGATGTATACTTCTCAAAAAATATCCTTATCTTTTCACAAATATAGTACTATTATCATTAATATTCTAGTATCATATGTGAAAATTTCATTTCTTTTGAATAACCACTCACCCTATCCAATAAGTGTCATTGTGATACTGTAAAATGTCTGCACAGAGGACATGTTTAATTCCTATTATTAACTTGTTTTTTATTTTCCTTTTTTGACATCGCTGTAAGAATTTGCTACCTGTGTGTACCAAAATAAGGACTCAAATACCCTCAAAGTTCAAACAGGAAGTCTTGCCACTTCACGAGGAAGGTTTAATATAATGCTTGTCAAGTGGATATTATCTCAACACTTTCTCTCCATAATACTTGCTTCACAGTGAGTCATTCTTTGAACAGTTTACACTTTTAAGGGTAAGTATACATTGCACACACAAATTCTACCGAAAGGTATCTCAATAAAATGGCCACACACAGTAAAATGTAGGCGGGAAATCTTGGTCAATACTTTGCGGAAGAGATGAAAAAGGAGGTGGCATATTTTAGTACAGACATGAATATAGCAGGGAGTATGCTGCACACTTATGCATGGGACATTTATTCCCGATGGAGGGAACAGAGAGGACAAAGAATGTGAAGAATGGGGTAGCTAGAATGGATTACCCTGAGAAGCCACATCAGTGCACTGGGCTTGAATTCCTTCAGGCATGTTTGAGTGTGTGAAGATTTATCCAGTGCCGCAGTGTGATCCAATTCTTGTTGTAAAGGCATCACTTAATTGTTTCAAGTAAAATTAGCTGTGCATGAGTCAAAGTGGAGACAGGCATGTTTGAATACCTTGATATAACCTCTGAAAGAAACTTTCTAAGTAACAGTCATAAAATCCCCCAGACATCACAAGAAGAAATATCTCAGATGCTGTGTCTGAGAACCTACAAGACTTGACATCCCAAGATTATGACTTTCCAATGTTAACGCAAAAACCCACAACGAACAGCAAGTGACAGTGTCTCAGTGAATCATGAAAAAGGGAGCACTTCATGAGGGAGAAGAATAGAAGGGTCTTAAAATATTTCCTTACTGAGGAGAAACATTTTCAGCTACTAAATATGCTCAATTAATATCATTTAATTTGTCACACTTCCCCATATTGCAGTGCACATGTAGCCCAAATACCTTCTTTTATGCTGGTAGAGATCATACTGCTTTTACGTTTGGTTGAATAGTGATGGGCTGAGACACTTTGAGGTAAGTGATGACATTTCGTACAATCCAGCATGCGAGCACATTTTCTAAAGAATCTCTTGTCATACTGGAAGAGGACTGAATAGATTCTTTGACTTTCATGTTCTAACATAGTTCTGGCTTGCTTCTGCCTTCTCAATATCTGCTAACAAAGCTTGTTTCAGGATTCACCATCCACTACTGATTTTCATTACTTGGTAGACATTGAACGGGCCAGGAGCAGACATGGCATGTGTTTCTACCCTGATCCAGAAATGCTCCACATTATGCTTATCTCATAATCCCAGTTATCATCTATAGAGCTACAATAAATAAATATGGATATGTAAGAAAGGACACAAGTATTTTAAATGCATGAAAATAAATGAAGCATTATTTCCTATGCATATCTTTAGTTTCCTTTATCACATAGATTAGCTGATACCATGATTTAGGAGGAACACAAAGATTCATTTCACAACATGGACGCACATGCTCCCCATACCAGAACGTTAAGATTATTTGCCATGTGGAGTATTATGTTCGTACCAATTGTGTGCAAAGTAATACAGATGGTAGATTGTTAAATTTTCAGAGTTGTGCCTTCAGAGAAATCAGAATATTTCTGTCCGTTTTTGTGCAATTGTTTTTATTTAATGTCTACCAACTAGTATTGTGGACTTTAAAAATATTAATAATGAATGTTTCTCTCTCTCTGTCTTTCTCTCTTTTTTTCTTTTTTGGTACTGGGAATACCGGGAAGAATACTCACAACCTTGCGTTTGCCAGGCAGACACTGTGCCGCTGAGCTATATCCCCAGCTCCTAAAGGCTCTTGTACATTTTAAGAAATAAGACCATTTAGAGTGTTCAGTTCTGGACTTCTAATTTATATAATAATAAAAATGTAAATTTCTTGGATCATTTCAAAATAGAAGTACTATACATGTTCACATTACTTGGGGGCTTATAAAATTTTAAATGAAAGTAAAACACTCTTGCAACAATAATTCACTTTTAAACAAAGAGAAAAATTCAGGCAAAAATTTTAGCTCTGTATATTGCAATTATGAAACAAGACCATACAGAAGGGCTTTGAAATGAGTAGGTATATTTTGCAGTTGCTGTGTTAGACTTACACTGTTCATGGTTATAGTGTGATTTCTGAAATTAAGTGCATGTTGATAAAAAGAAAAGATGTACAGAGTTGACTCTTAAAAATTATGTGTTCAAAATGATCAAAAAGAATAAAAATAAAATACAGTAAACTTATGTACAAGTATTCCCTAAAGCCATGACTAAGATATTATTGAAAGAATCAATATTCTCCTAATCCAATTTCACAGGCCTCTAAATCACTGTGATTGTTCTACAATCTTCTGATTGAGCGTAGTAAATTCATTTTTTCAAGAAAAATTTATCTATAGTGAATTGTTTATGTAGAAATTTAAAGAAATAAACTGCAAATTTTATTATCCAATTAGTTTTGTATTTCCACTGAAGTAAATCTTCCTCTCGATTCCAACTACAGCAGATAATTTCAAGGTTGTGTTAAATATGTAGCAGCTGGAGGTTGCCAAATGACTGTGTTGAATGAGTGCATTTTAGTGAAGTGTGCACTATCTCTTTTGACATGCATGTAATGATAACACAGTTTCTGGCAGCTGGGTTCCCCAGGGCAAAATGAAGCTGCAATAGAAGATAAAACAGCCTGCTTATGTAATGACCATAAAATACTGGATGTATATTTCATGAAAAATGTCTCCATTGGATGACTGACTAGAGGCGGTCACATTTTACAATTCATTATACTGAATCAGTTTTCTAAATCCTGGGTACAACTGCAAACACTAAATTATAAACTTATAACTAAATTTAGGTCTTGTAAACCAAATCCTTTCAACCTTAAAGTGTCAAAATATTTTAACAAAGAAGCATCTTAAAAATAAAATAATTAAATTATTTCAGAACTTTTTAAGTTCCCTACCACAAGGATATAAATAAGTCATATAAAACTGTGTTTTTCTTTCTTGATTTTTGTTTAAAATCTATTCCTGAAGGCATAATATATTTATCTCTTTGGTGCAAAGTACTAAGAATGAAAACATTATTCTCCTCCTAGGGTAACCACTGACAATTTTCCAGGGTAAATTTTATTGATAAGATTAAAAACCCGCCCCCAAAAGAAAACACCTGTAGGTGTCTAATATGTTGCACCCTTTTCCAGGGGCACACTGATTACTTTGATATGAATGTCTGGATCAGAAGAATAAAAACATCCTCTAAGTAGACATTTGAAAGATTTTTACTCTCAACTCTATAACTAGCATTTCAGTTGAGAAATATCTCCATTTCACATTCCACATGATTATGTATTATAGCGTATTTTACAGGGATGGATATAGTGAATTTTACTCACAAAGACTGCAATGCATTCCTTTAAAGAGATTTGCATTGTTTAATATATTTTTACCTGTCATGGGGCTTATGTTCTTATCCATCACTTTCTCCTTGATTTGTAGCAGTATACGCTGTAGTTATTTTAGTACTTGGAGATGTTTAACTGTACTAGAAGAATAACGAATGAGACAGATGAAATTCATAACATATGTTAGTATAAATAATGAATACTCCAGCATATTTAAAACAGAGATATCATGAAGTGCTTTTATTATCTATACTAATGAGAAACATTACAGAGGTAGGCACAATGCAGTGGATACATAGTAAAAGATTTAAGATTGTTATGCATAATACTAAGGTGAACAATAATAATAAAACAGAACCCCAACATTTATAGATTATGAGATTAAATGACAGAAAAGGAAGACTGAAAAAACTCATGGCAGGTAAAAGTTCAAAGGGAAATACTTTCAGACATAGAACTTGGTTTTGCCGGGAAAATTAAGGATGGAAAGGAGTGTGCCTGGGGGTGGTGGCCTACCGCTATAATTCCAGCACTCTAGAGGCTAAAGCCACCAGTTTAATGTCAGCATGGGTGCATAAGGAATTTAAGACCAGCTTAAATGACATAGTGAGACGGTCTCAAAAAAAAAAAGAAAGAAAGAAAGAAAAGACGATAGTGTGATGATTTGTGTTCTCTAAGTGTTTTGAAACTGTCTCAAATAAATTTAGCTACTTATATTTTGGAGAGATATCTACTTTTACATATCTATTTTGTAATAAAAGTTTGATGCTGTTACACATATTAACAGCATTTTTAAAAGTACAGCATTTACTTTTTACTATTTTGCAATTTTGTAAACAATATATTTAAGATCTACCTTGGAAACCATCCATATTAGCAATATTAGCAAAGTTATTAGCAACATCCAATACTAGCAAAGTTTCTCTCAATCTTACCTACGCTTGTCTCTGCTCATCGCATGGGGGATGCAGTACTACCCGAAAGTAAGGCACTTTGCTTATCAGTACTGATGTTACTTTTAAAACATTTACGTGCTACTTTTGTGATTATCAGTATTACATTGTAATGTAGGTTTCTTTTAAGTTTTCCACTTTGTAGCCAAGTTTTTCCAAATATGTACATTGCATTTATATTAATAGATGCTGGATAGATTTAACATATTAAAAATTAGTGTACATGTGCAGCCACATCAGAGGGCCTAGCAGGAGCCCTTCATAGTGTGGGACATCTAACAATAACATTAAAACACAGTTCAAGAAATAAAGACAAAGATGTAGGCGTAGAAATTTAATGATAATAATTTCTGGTCTGTTAAGTGGAGTAGATTTTGATAACTTGACATTGGAAAAGGTCAAAACTAAAATCATATTCAACAATATCACATAAAAGTCTGTGAACCATGTATGGCCTTCGACTGTGAAGTTTGCATGCCCTGAATGAGTACTCTCTCATGAGTGTAGTATCACTTGTGGGACATGTAAAGCACTGAGTTAGACTTAGTTATTTTTGGCATCGTTGTTATGTCTACACCTTCACAAAGTTTCATATCCATTATTATCTCGGTTGCTAGCAATGAGAATATGAAGTTGTTAAACGTTTAAAATATATCCTTCCTGAGTTACTATTTTTAGAACTCCAATGAAAAGGAACATCTGTCACCTTTAATTTATGGGTTCCTTTGGGTGGCTACACACTCTGTCCTTAGCAACTTTTTAATTTGATATTTTTCACAGATTCCAATGCACTTTTTCATCTCTAGTCTCAACCTCTGGCATGAGCTCCAGACTCTGCCTGTATCATGCTTCTACTTGAATAATCTATGTGTTCATTGAATGTACAATGCCTAAATGGAAGCTATTTGTGTCGCCCCTCTCCCTCCCCTCCCTCGGGTTTCCTAATCTCGGTGCAGTGATCTAAGATCCACTCCGCTGGCCAGTTCCCGATCCGCTTGTTACCCACCGTCCCTTGCCTGGAATGCTCTTACCTACCAGCTGCTCGAAAACACGCACATTCCAACAGCTCTAAATTCTGTTCCTTCTGAAAGTATTTCCCTCATATACCCAGTTCTCCTTCCTAGATTCTGGTTCTTCTTATTTATTGTTAATAGTAAATGCAACCAAAATTGATCAGTTCAAATTGCAGCCATTTTGCTCTTCACTAAGTCCAGTTTCACTGTGAATAAATGGATTTACCCAACACCAAAATGAAATAAATTCACTTTCAAAGTTTTCCCATACCATTTGTAGTAAAATTTTGACTCCTAAGTTTGGTCTAATGGGGCCTAAATTAAAAGGCAACTTCATAGTACACAGCACTCTTCCTCACACATAACCACAACTCACGCACAGAAGCGTCCTGTTTTTAGAGTCTGCTCAGTATATTGAGAGACTTGCCAGTTGCTTTTCCTTTTCATACAAATGCCTTCTTTTTTCCAGTTATATGTTGTACATTCAAACTGTCAATTCATATGTATCAGCGTTTTTGTCTTTTATACAATATACAGTATTTTAAAACATTATTTAGAGTTTTCCTACAAATAATGCAAATGCTGTTGATATTATAACTTTTTTCTTTTAACTTCTGGGTGCACAAGAGTATACCTAAGTATTCACTGAGTCAATGACTACTTACAGAAAAGTCCAAAATAAAATTCTTTAACCATTCATCAGTTATATATGCTGAAAATGTAAATAATAAATATAGACACCACTTCAATACTGAGGAAAATCTTTTAGTAACTACATACTATTCCCAATTCCCTAAGCATTTTTCTGTTTTTGACTTATCTTGCTGTTTTCAACATTTCCTATTTTAAGCAATGTAAGGAAAATAAACTTTAAAATTTAAACAGAGTAAAAGAATGTCACCTAACAAAAATTGAAGCAAAATTTCTCTAAATCTTACCTATGCTTGTCTTTCTTCATACCATACGGAACACAGTACTATCGTGCTAACATTGGGAAAGAAATCATCCTGACTACTCATAAGTAACGTGAATATTTTCACATTTTTGTGGCAAAGCTCCTTCAGCAATGACAACTGAAACCACAACTAAAAGATATTCTTTTAAGTAAAAAATACTGAATATAGTAGAAATAACCTAAGCATCTATCTGTAAAAATATGGTCAAGAACAGCTTGTCCAAACAGAAGGACAAGCATGTCAAGCAACTCTAATATGGGCTATGGATGGTTTCCAAGATGGATAATAAACCTATTAATTACAAAATTGCAAAATAGTAAAAAGTAAATATATTCCTCCCTATGTAAGAACACAAGATCTGAGGAACTGGCCTAGGGATATAGCTCAGTGGCTCAGTGCCTGCCTGGCAAATGCAAGATACTGAGCTCAATTCCCAGTACAAAAAAAAAAAAAAAAAAAAAACAAGGACATAAGGAACTATACCAATGTCTTCTTGCTTGAATAAAGTACAACAGGGATAAGCTAGAAACTAATGAGGCTCAATAATTACATGAAGTGTGAGGGAAAATAAAGACCTGAAATAAAAACTGTGACGAAGTAGGAGTGAGGAGCAAAGAACGTTTTCCTGAACATCGCATTAGAAATGGATTCCTGCTCTTCACCACGATGGCACTGTTTTAAACAGTCAGAAGCAATAATTGCAATTAACTGGAATATGGCAGAAATTAAAGTTTGCAAATAGTTATAAACCTAACCATAGCACGTATGATTAATACAACCACTGTCAATACTGGAAAGTTAAAGAACCAAACTGAACATGCAACACAATTTTATTATGCCCTATAAATATCAAGATAAAAACTGCAGTCAGACATTGTTCTCTGGTACATTTGTTTCCTACAAGGTGACACACAAGAATAACTACTGAAAGTACCTGCTGTATTTCCAGTAAAAATAATAAATATATTAAGGATGAGAAGTGACAGATTTCTCACAGTTAGAAGGATTTTTTCTAAACGCTGATTACAATACGTCTCATTAAACCCTCAAAGTCTCAGTTTTCTCCTCAATAAAAGGCACTGAATTGCCACTTGATTTATTAAATATGCAATTATGTCAGACAGAATTATAACATCATTTAATTTGTGATTACTACAATCCTAACACTGTATTAACCATATCATTTTATTAGAAGAACTAAAATACACATAGTTATTATCTCCACTTTTCTCACAAGAATCTCAACCTTGGAGGAATTAAGCAATTTTCCGAGGTTATGTATCTGTGTAATAGCTCTACTTTTTGAATTGACATCTGTGTAACTTCAAAGTACATATAGCCTTAAATATAGATAACTGATAGATATTAAAATCAGTAGAATCTTCAAATTACCAGATGCATTCTATTATTTTTTTTTTATTTTAAAGACAAAAGAATGGAGACATATGAACCAGATTTAGCCATAGACAATACAGAAAATAGACAAAATTATACAGAATATAGTAGGGAATTACCAATGGATGTTGTATTACATAATGTTATCTTCATATTAGTTAACACAAAAACATTAAAGGAAATACCAAATTATAGAGAAGATAGTAAGGAATTTGCACTGGATGCTGTATAATATAAAGTTATCTTCACTTCTGTTAATATAAAAATGATTGAGGAAATACAGAATTATAGAGAACACAGAAGGGAATTAGCTCTGGATGCTGTCCTACATAATGTTACCTTCACCTTTGTTACTCAGTTACACAGATGACGGCCCATTTGATCATTCAGTTTTTCTCCTCCCTCTTCTCCGTTGCCCTACCACTCAATCAGTCATCTTCCCTGTGATAATAACTGTACTCCTGGGTTTATCTATACCCCTGGACTCTCGCCTTGGGAAGACATATAGCTGCCTCAGGCTATACTGTAACATACACGGGTGTATACAAACTTCCATGGTAAGAGGTGGAAAAGCACATATGCTCACAGCGGACTGCCTAGCCCCACCCCGTCGCTGTGCTATGGGTGGGGGTGGGTCCAGTCTGTGAGGTGCCCTCAGCGGGGCCCTCAGCAGAGCAGCCGCAGGGCCCTCAGCGGAGCAGCTGTGGGGCCCACTGCAGAGCAGCCGCGGGGCCCACTACAGAGCAGCCATGGGGCCCACTGTGGGGCAGCCGTGGGGCCCACTGCGGAGCAGCCACGAGGCCCACTGTGGAGCAGCTGCGGGGTCATGCATGGTTCATATGTGCAAGCTGTTAAGGAGACCCTCCTGGTGCACACATTAATAGTTTGGGGTGAGTCCTGAAGACCATGGATTCGTCCCATTGTTGCCAGGAACAGGCGGTGCTTGCTCAAGCCACCGAGACTCAAGGTGCTCCCAGAGAGAGTTCAGGGTGGGAGCTCAGCCCCGGCAACCCAGCTCGTGCTTCCTGCCTGATGTTGGAGTGAGAAAGGCGTGGAGCCACGCGATCCACCTCCATCTGCATCTCCCTCCTGTTGCGGTGCTGGAGCCCCCATCCGCTCCTCAGCCAGATCCCTGGCAGCCACCGCAGCTCACCGCTGAGGTTCCCCACTGCTCTCCGCCGGTAGCTGCTCACCCAGCTGAGAGGCAGGGGGCCACCATCTCGAGGCAGGCACACAGCCAGGCATGGTGCGCTGTGTACTAGTTGCATTGATTCTCTCCAGGCACTGATTAGGAAGGTTGCCGCAGGGTGGGGACTCTGCCCCAGTGGCTGTCGCAACCTCTCATTCTCACACTGGGTTTGACAACTGCTACCGACCGCCATTGCCACCTTTCCTGGCTGTGCCCTCCTCTCTCCAGCCCTGGACCAGCTCTTGGAACTCCACTCTCCCCTGGCCGAGTCGGGAGGCTTCCGTGAGCGTGGGCCTCCGAAGCTGAAGCTGCAAATGCCAGAACAAGGGCATGGGCCATGGGTGTGCTTGGAGCGGTGGCTTCCTCCTTCTCCTCTCCCTCCGACTGTGCCATGGTGGATCTCCGATCCTTTCCTCCAGCAGAGGTTTTGCTTAGTCTTTCCGAGGGCTTCAATTCCCATTTCAGATCCTTCCTGAGTTCAGGATACCCACCTCTTTCTCTTCTGTTCTTTGTCTGAGTGGCATTCCTCCGGAAGGTTCTCTCTGTTGCCTACCCAGTCGCCATCTTGAAGTTCTCTTGTAAAATTTATTTAGTTATTTGTTACTTTCTAATGAATTGACCATTACATTTCTAAAGTTCTGAAATGGCCAACAGACCATAGAAAGATACCACTTTAGGCTTCTGCTTGAAACCAACAGCTACAGAAAACTGCTGGCCTTGATTCAGAGCCAATCCATTATTATTTTTCATTTTCATACTATGTGATACTAATAGCTTACAATAACACACATGTATACAAGTGCATACATGCGAACACAAAGTAGGAGATTGTGTCAGTCAGGGTATTCAGTTATAAAAGTACAGATATTTGTAGAAAGCCAATGACTCCAAGGGTAGAAGAACATAGAAATGTTGGACTTTATCTAAGTGTACAAACCAAGCTCTGATTCATAGTATGAGATAAGCTCAAATCATTCTGTAATTAATTCAATGTATTATCTCAATTTGAGAAAGCTGTTTGCCGATACCATTATCTCGCAAATATCTGTTCTTATGCTACATAAAATCATGTTATCGAAGATCACACTCTTTCTGAGTCATTCTTGTCCAGTGGATATCGAAGGGCTAAGCCATTCTGGTCCGGTGGATATATCTATGCAAAGACATGTTTCCCCTAACTTTCTACAAGGAAATCTGAGGGTATAAAAGGGGGTTACTTTCTTCTTTCTGCTCCTCTTTCCTTCCCTTTTCAAGTTTTTGTCCCGGGAATGTTATGCACAGTGAGAATCATAACCTCTATGCATGCATTCACCTGTGAGTTGGCTTTCTAGTGAAGCTACCCTGTGACAGTTATTTCTAGAAACAATCTGCCTTTTTAAAACTCTGACATGGGATCCTTCACTCTCTGGCTGACAATCCTGGCCTCGTCTGTCATGGCGTGGATAGCATACCTACCTGTCACACAGGCATAGTACAAATACGAACAGTTGTACTGATTGAGAGAATTCATCAACTCATGCTAACTCAAATATTCAAGAAATACAGGAAAAGGCAGAAGGCAGAATAAATATAAATCTAATGTATGTGATGTCTGTTATTAACATTAACAGAGTTCTGGAAAAATGTAATGGAAATCTGAGCCAGATTAATTACTATTCAAATGCCATCTTACAGCACTATGCTTTCTTAGTTTACATGACTTTTCCTTTCTAATTAAGTATATATGTATATACAGGATCACTAACATAGTTGTACTACTGACTTCTGTCACTTGACTGAAAGGAACAGTTAATGATTATTTGATCAGTCTTGCATGTCTACACTTGTTTTCCAGAGAAACCACTTTGAAGAGACCAATATGTACTACAACAACCATTGTTAATTTCCTATCAATTTGTCTGTAATTCAGTATTGCTTATACTGTTCTTATGCTATTTTGTAAATGGATGTCTGTTAATATGTTTTCCTTCTTATATTTTTAAAATAAATTAAAAAGAATAAATACTTTCCCTTTCTATCAGAGTGAGCACACCACAGTAGAAAGACTCAAGCTGAACTGAAGAAGTATCCAAATGCCATGTCAAGTTGCCCTGCCAGTGTATAGCATTTTCACAAATAATGTCAGTGGTAAGTCAGAACTGAGTAACCAGACTTCCCTGAAGCCACTCATCCAAAAAAAGTGGTCAAATGCTCGTTTTAAGATCCAGGGTTTCTCTTTATGTAACTAATGCACAAATACAATGTTTTCCTATTCTCCGCTTTTGCTGTTATGGCTTAACCTTTAAAGGATGCCTTCACAAAGATTAAGTAACAGTATAAACCAACCAGCGGTATTCTGAGTATAATAACGGAAAAAGACAAAATCTTCAAGGGAGTTATAAGATCCTGCTGGAATGAAGCAGTTGAAGCCAGAACATTTTTCAGCTTGATCAGATAAGCCAGGAATGAAAACGGATAGTTTATTCAATTATAAGCACTCTTCTAGGGGTACATGATTTAAAATTGTACAAGGTACTCCTTTACACGCCTAAAATCTTGCTACAGGGATGACTTCTTAATGTACTAAAAAAGTGACATTTAATATAAAATAGGTCAATATACTAGATGTATTGTATTCAGTGAGAAAAAATTTAGATTCTCCAGAGCAATGGATATATTAAAGTAGGTACTTTATACCTCATATTTTATGTAAAGCTGGCAAACAGTGATTAGTTCCATTAGGTAAAACAAAGGATGTGTGATTTATCAAGACAAAAGTGCCTTGGTGAGAATGCCTAATGACTCGCATTTGTAGATGGGCATCTAACACAGGAAACTTCGGAAGAAACTAAGCTCAGTGATAACTGTGAGGATATTGATTTTTACTATTATCTCAAGCTAATACATTGATATGCCACAGCTTCAAAGATGCAGTAATCTGATAAGATTATCCTGGATCAGAGGCAAACTCATGCATACAAGAAAAGTGATAATCACAGCAGTATTAAAATTATTGGCCATCAAAACAATGTAACTCTTTGGGGTGAAATATGATCTCACTTCTCAGAAATGATTTCTGCATAAACAGTTGTGAGAAATGGCTAAATTGAATGAGTAGGTAAGGTCATGAAATACTGACAAATCCACCATGCACAGGATGGAAAGCACGCTCTATTGGACTCCCTCCAAATAATCAGCATGGCTGGCAGACCTCCAACCTAATAGAACCCAGGTAAATGCAGTTATCGTAAGAAGGGGCCAGAGGGAAGGTCAGAGTATGGGGTGAACAGTTAATCCTCAGATATTTATAAAGATGATTAAAAGCTCTACAAGTTGAGGTAGTCTTACTCCTCTTATACCCCTTTTTCTAGCTACTAAAACATCCTGAAACAAGATGATGAACAAGCCTAAGAAAATCTGAATGTTGGAAAGAACCTGACAGACTATTCAGAGACCTTGTGATGTGTGAATGACTTTGCATTCTGTTGTTGGTTTCTATACTGGCTGCCATATATCCCAGACAGAGCTTTGCAGAAGCCTCCAAAGGCATAAGTTCCAATAGCTAATGATGAGGAAATTGTCCAAGAAAAATCTGCATCTCTATTAAAAGGACTGGGAAAATTGTGGCCTGACAACATCTATTTATAATACCTGTTATGCTTCAGACAAACAAAAAAATGGATTATATGACTACCTTTCTATTTTTTGTGATTGAATCAAACCAAGAAATAGGCAGCATGTTCTAGGAAAATTCCTTCCCACTGACCTCCACTTTTAGCAATACTAGTCACAAAATAATTGTTTTAGCAGACAGTTATTGATTATCTTGAATCAAAGGAGGCTAAAAAACAGAAAAACTTTGGTAAATTTATAAAAGAAATATAAAATCAACCAAGTGAAATTTTAAAGCAGAATGCTAACGAGAAAAAAACAAAAAAATGTCTCTATGATCAGAAAGCACAAGGTCAGTTCAGTTGTTTTTCTAACCAAGACAGAGAAAACAGGTTAAAAAAATAAGTAAAGTCTACAAGAAAAATAGGAAGTTTAAAAATATTAAAACAAATAGTGGTTAATGCTCTCTAGATTTGGTGGGAGACATAAATGTACAGATTTGAAGTAGATATTAGAAAAGTCAGGCAAATATACATCAAAATTAACCCTGAAAACCAGTGACAAATAAATAATCTTGGAACGAGTAAGAGAAAAAAATGACACGTGATTCATCTTGAGAAAAATATTGGAAAAACCTCTCTCATCTAAAAGAAACAAATTAAAAGAAAATAAACATATACTTCCATTGCTGAAAGAAGGGAATCATTACCTTTGAATTCAGTACCAAGAAAAACTATCCTTCTAGAACAAAGGCAAAATAAATACTCAATAAATGAAGAAAAGCTAAAATATTGTCACCAATTTTAAAGAAATGAAATTCTGTAAACATAAAGCAAGTGATAATAAGACACACTTGGAACTTCAGAACGGAAATGGAGCAACAGGAATCAGGGAAAACAGGAGGAAATAACACAGTACTGTTCTCAGAAACTTACTGACTTAAAATCATAGCAATATCACATTACATACAACACTCCTCAAACTCTTCAGTGAAATCGGAAAGGAAGCAACTCTCCCTAACACATTTCGGGAGGCAAGTATTATACTTATACCAAAACAAGAGAAGGACCCAACCAAGAAAGAGAACTACTAGGCCAATCTCTCTAATGAACATACATGCGAAGATACTCAACAAAATACTGGCAAATAGATTACAGCGAATCATAAGGAAAATTATACACCACGACCAGGTAGGATTTATTCCAGGAATGCAGGGACGGTTCAATATTCGCAAATCAATTAATGTAATACATCATTTCAACACAGCCAAAGACAAAAACCACATGATCATCTCAATAGATGCAGAAAAAGCTTTCGATAAAGTCCAACATGCATTCATGTTAAAAAACCTTAGAAAAAATAGGAATAGATGGACTCTACCTCAATCTGATCAAAGCCATCTATGACAAACCAACAGCCAACATGATACATAATGGACAAAAACTGAAAATTTTCACTTTGAAGTCAGGAACAAGAAAAGGATGTCCATTGTCACCACTCCTATTCAACATAGTTCTGGATGCATTTGCCAGAGAAATTAGACAAGAGAGAGAAATAAAAGGAATAAGGATAGGAAAGGAAGAAGTCAAACTATCACTATTTGCAGATGACATGATACTATACATGGAGGACCCCAAAAACTCCACAAAAAAACGCTTGGGATTAATTGACAAATTCAGCAGCATAGCTGGACACAAAGTCAACACCCAAAAATCAATAGCATTCCTATACACGAACAACAAACAGAATGAGAGAAATTGAGGAAACCATACCTTTTACAATAGCATCCAAGAAATTGAAATATTTAGGAATCAATCTAACAAAGAATGTGAAAGATTTATTCAGTGAAAACTACAGTACTCTGAAAAAAGAGATCAAAGAGGATTTCAATAAATGGAAAAACATACCCTGCTCATCGTTAGGAAGAACCAACATTGTGAAAATGGCCATACTACCAAAGCTGTTGTACAGATTCAATGCAATTCCCATTAAACTACCGTTAGCATACCTCACATATCTAGAGAAAATATGCCTTAAATTCATCTGGAACCAGAAGAGACCCAGAATAGCAAAAGCAATACTGGGCAACAAGGACAAGTCAGGTGGAATCACAATCCCTGACCTGAAATTATACGATAAAGCTACTGTAATAAAATCAACCTGGTACTGGCTAAAAAACAGACGTGAGGATCAATGGAACATACTGGAAGATGCAACCACAATGAAAAACACACTCAGCCACCTAATGTTTGACAAAGGGGCCAACCAAACCCACTGGGAAAAGGATAACCTGTTTAATAAATGGTGCTGGAAAAACTGGCTTGCCTCTTGCCGAAAACTGAAAATAGACCCCAGTCTATCACCATGCACCAAACTCAGGTCAAAATGTATCACAGATCTCAACATTAAAACAGAAACTCTAAACCTATTCGAAGAGAAAGTAGGTAAAAATCTTGAAGACATAGGAGTAGGCAGAGAGTTCATGAACAAAAATGAAACTGCAAGGGAAACACTTCAAAGAATCAATAACTGGGACCTCAACCTACTGAAAAGTTTTTGTACATCTATAGAAATCACCAGCAATGTAAAAACAAAACCCACAAATTGGGGAAAAAATCCTAGCTGGTTGTCCCTCAGACAAAGGTCTTCTATCTAGAACATACAAAGAATTAAAAACATGTACCTGTCCAAATTCAAAGACCCAATCCAGAAATGGGCACCTGAGATGAATACACACTTCTCAGATAAAGAAATACAAATGGCAAATAAATATATGAGAAAGTGTTCCACATCCTTAGTCACTTGAGAAATGCAAATAAAAACAACACTGAGATTTCATCTCACCCCAGTAAGACTGGCCACTATGAAAAAATCATCCAATAACAAATGCTGGCAAGGCAGTGGAGAAATAGGGACTCTATTACACTGCTGGTGGGAATGCAGACTGGTGCAACCACTGTGGAGAGCAGTTTGGAGATTTCTCAGCAAACTAGGTCTAGAGGTTCCATTCAAACCAGCTATTCCCCTTCTGGGTATTTTCCCAGAAGATCTGAAAACATCATATCACTCTGATATATCTGCACCCATGTTTATAGCAGCGCAATTTTTAATAGCTAAATTGTGGAAACAACCCAAATGTCCGTCCACAGAAGACTGTATTAAAAAACTGTGGCATTTTTATATAATGGAATATTATTCAGCTATAAAGAGGGACAAATTTGGGGCCTTTGTACTCAAATGGTCACAATTGGACACCATACTCATAAGTGAAATAAATCAGAAGTACATGTGCAGGCAATGTATTGTGTCACTGGTGTAAGAACCTGAGGGTGGGAATATAAACTAAGAGACATGAAGGAAATCTGTTCAAAAGTAAAGAACAGATGGGATGAGGGAAAGGAGAAAAGAAAGAGCCAAAAATGTATGTATGTTTGTATGTATATACATATATGCAGGAGGGCTAACATGGCTCTATATTGTCTTACATCACTTAATGGTAAGGAATAGTTGATGACTGGTTGTTTGATCAATCCTGTATGTCTGTATGTGTTATCCTGAGCATACACTTTGAAGATATCAGTATGCAAGGCAACAACTAATGTTGGTTTTCTGTTGCTTTGTCTATAATTCAATTCTGATTATACTGTTATTGTGCTACTTTGTGTCTCTTTGTTAATGCTTTCCGTTTTTTTTTCTGTTGTTGTTGATGTAGTTCTTTTTCCTTTCACACTTTAAAATGAAAAAATTATATATAAAAGAAAAAAAGAAAAACTAAAAAGGAAGGGATAATTATCTATGTATATAAGTAAGTATGTACATATATGCAGCATATCTAACATAGTTGTACTACTGACTTAGGTCACTTTATTGTAAGGAATAGTTGATGATTAATTGTTTGATCAATTTTGCATGTCCATATCTGTTTTTCTGAATATACTCTTCAAAGTTAGCAATATGCAATGCAACAACCATTGTTGATTCCCTGTCACCTTGTCTGTAACTCAGTTTTGATTGTACTATTCTTATGCTACTTTGTGTCTGTTTGTTAATATGATTTTGTTCTTATACTTTTAAAATAAAAAAAATCACATTACATACAATATTTGCAAGGTACACTACTAAGTATGTGACAAGGGGATTTTGTTTTTTGATACGGGGAATCGATCTCAGGACCTTGCAATTGCTAGGCAGGTGCTTGTGCTGTGGAGCTACATCCCAGCCTGACAAAGGAATTCTTAAGTAAAAGTGAAATTTCCATATTGACTCAGTGAAATACAAATGGCCAACATATATGTACACACACATATTCAACATCTTTAGCCATCAGATAAGTGCAAATCAAAACTATCCTGAGATTCTATCTCAACCCAGACAGAATAGCTGCCATCAAGAATACAAAAGCAGGGCTGGGGATGTAGCTCAGTGGAATAAGTGCCTGCCTGGCAAGTACAAGGTCCTGAGTTCAATCCCCAGTACCACAAAAATAAAACAATAATAAAAATAATAAAAATAAAAACATAAAAATAAAAGAATACAAAAGCAATAAATGCCGGTAGGATGGGAGAGAAGAGAACACTTCCACTGCTGGTGAGAAAGGCATTCAGAATAGCCAATATGGAAATCTTATGGAGACGATTCATAACACTAAAAGGGCATCTGCCATTTGATCCATTTACACCTTCTTGGTACATTTCTCCCAACATTTCAGTCAGAATATTTGGATATCCACATATCCATGTTTATTTTGGACTAAAATACTAGTGCCTCCCTTCATCATACTTGTGGTTGTGTGGGGGGATGCTTTAGGAGTAGATGACAAAAGAGGAATAAAATCCTAAACTTAGTTTAGAGCAGGGTTAAGAGCAATGAGGTAAAGCCTAACCATTGTAGATTGCTTTGTAATTATGAATTTAGCCATGGATTATTTGTGAAAGAGAAATGGTTGTTAAAGTGTAAAGTGATACATGGAAAGTGACAGATGTCTTCAATAATTTAACAATCTGAAAAAACACCAAAGGATTAAAGGTTCTTGAACAAGATATTCGAATGGTTCATTACAAGGCACAAAAGCATGAAGATCAAACATCCATCAACAAATGTCCATTATATGACTTGCAGTGAAGAGAAGGACCTAAAAACAAAATGGCTTGTTCAGTGTCTCAAAGTGGGTGTGGCGAGAACTTGCATACGGTGTTCATGATGGCAGACATAGAAACTCCAAGATTTATCTGGCTGCAGCCATGCTGACTGTCCAAACCACTGGAAAGTAAACTAATGCTGGATTCCTGCAATGGCCCCATCCCTCTTAGAAACCATACTTGATTATGTTAACCTCTACCAAATGACTCAGGGCTTAATTCTGAGACAGGTGTAAAAATGGCATAACATGAAATTGGTTTTCCTTTCCTTCCCTTAGTGCCTATTATGACAGCTCTCTAAAGCCTTGTTGGTAGTTTGAGTGACTAGTAAAATGAAGCTCACCATCACATATGCTGTGTTCCCATCTCACAGTAGATAAGTGAGTAGTGCCAATACCCCCTGACCCAAAACACTACATTAATTTTGGGGGCCAATCAGTAATTATACAGGATATGCCACTTTAAAGGCAATACTTTAGGAAAATGAAACATCATCCTTCAGAACAGATTATGAGGTACTGTATAAGGTTAGACATAAACATATATGTGTGTGTGTCTATATATATATATATATATATATATATATATATATATATAAGCAACTTTAAACACTGATAATTTCTGCAGTAAGACCAAGGTTTCCAAGAACCAAGACCAAGGAGTTGGAAATAACTTTTTTATATACTTATTTAATGCTTCAAGTGACCACACTTTTGTGCTTCGAAAATTTAAAGCTTTCATTGTTAGAGAAAGAACACAACTTCCAAAGGATACTGGGAAAGAGGCACTGAATCACAGCGTCACTGCCACTCGTCCCTGTCTTCCAGCCAAGATAATGGGCGAGAAAATGCATGATGATCTGCACTGCGACATTTACTGTGGTCATCGGATGGAACAGGGATTGCAATTACAGAGTGAGAGAACATTTCTAAATTGTCTCTTCGAAATTTTCTTTAAAGAACCAGTAAATATCCCCACCAATCACTTCGTTGTCTTCATATATTCTGAGGCATTTTGCATAGGAAATTCAGATGTTTCTTATCTTTATAATTTTAAACATCTATTTGCCTATGTCTTTGCTTATTTACCTATCATATATTTTATTTTTATGAAGTGAAAATTGTGTAACGGCCAGTAATATCTCAGTGAGTCCCCACAGAGTAAACAGAGCATAGTTTCTGCCACCTGGTTAGTACTAGATTAGGATTAATGCAAAGGTTAAGAATTATTAGCAACACAGATAAAAACAAAGCAGAGCAAAACCTATTTGGCAAAATAAACAAAAGTTTTATTAAAATGTTACACTTGGGCCCATTATATTACAATATCTACTTGCAAGATTTTTAACATGAACAGAATAGAATATAGCCAGTACAGTCTGCTGGAATTTGTACTATGGCATTGCGTACCCTTAGGAGTACTTTGCAATCTATTTCAGGAATATGTAATTTTATACATAAACTAACAGCATTGTCTTACTCATTTGCCTTGTAATTACGATACAACAGCTGACACCCACAAATTAAAGGAAGGGAAATTTATTCGGGCTCACAGTTTGTAGAGTTTGACACCGTAGTCTGATGCTCCAAGGCAGAAAGACAGCAGAGGGACATGAATCACAGGAAATGGCTGCTCACATCAGGTATCCAGGAAGCAGGAGTCAAAAGGAGGAGGCAAAGAGAGAGAGAAGTGCTCCAGCGTTTACTCCTGATGGCTTCTCCTCCAGCCAGCCCTGCCTTCCCGACAGCAAGTCACCCCTGCCCTCGTAGTCTCTCACCTTTCCAAGGGCCTCCTCACTTCCTGAGACTTTGGAGGGCAGCTTAAACTGTGACAAGGATCTTTACTCAGTCTTCTTAGCTCTAATGACAGATACCTCAATCATATTTTAAATCTGTCTATGACTTCTTAGGCATTCATTCCATGTATTAAAGAATACAGCTTTCATTTACTAGATGGGATGTCATACAAATACTAATGAAAAACAAGGTCATAAAATATAACTGAAATTATAGACATGTGTAAATTGTAAATAATTACAATATTACAATGCATGTTTTGATTAAAACTAGATAAGCAAAATGTCTGAAAATATTTAAAAATTATGAGTATTTGAAAGCACATGTATACAACTTTGTGTGTTGATTTTTGTTTTTTGAGACAGTGTCTCACTATGCAGTACAGACTGAACTAGAACTCACTGTGTAGTCCAACCTGGCCTCGAGCATTTGGGAATCTTTCCTTTCAGCCTCTCAAGTGCTGGGATTATAGGCTTGGACCACTAACTTTGCTACAAATTTTTCATATGACTACATTTTCTGTCAAAATATTTATATAATATAAAAGTGTCAAAAATTTCTCTAGATAGATTAAATTACTTCCTAGACATTGTCCTAAACAAAGTTGCAATATATAACTATACACAAGGTGTTCAAATTTTGGATTAGTTGAAATACAGTAACAGAAATGTGATATTTTATATTTCTTATTTTCATGAAGTATAGCAAATCTGCAAAGTGTTTTAAATTTAAGATACTCAAAGGAAATGATCTACATCATTTGGTTGTGACTAATGGTATCATTTTCGTCTTATAAATCTGCAGATGCAGGTTAGTCATTTTCTAAAAATTTGATATACAGTATATATAAAATCTTTCATAAAGTCATGAAGTCAGAATTACATTAGAGGCAAACAACTACAAATAAAATATTCAAATTCTTCATGCAAAGATAACACTTCTGACACGTTTTGAATTGAATAAAAGCATTGTTTTTTTTTGTCTCCAAAAGAAATGGTTAGGTTTTAAATTATCTTCTTTCCTTTTCCCTGCTTTGAACTAACTCTAATTATCTTTACTGAATTTACATAATGGCTTCTGTCATTAATATTTAAAATTCTATTTACTGATTTTTAATATTGCAAATTTGTTGGTTGTAACATATAAAACATTAAAATAATGCAAAATATCTATAAGCATGGATATTTACATATGTATAATACAGATGAAATAGTCAGTGCATTTGGAAACAGTACTTTACCAAAGCAAAAATGGGTCATTTATTTTGTATAAAATTTTATAGGTCAGGGAGCGTCCAACATGGCTGAATAAAGGAAGAGTCATGCTGGAGTTGCTCAGAGAAAATCATCTAAAAACTCAAGTAATTGGAAGAAAGGGAGGAACATACATCCTGATGCCAAAAGCAATCTGAAGTAAGAGACTTGTAGATCAAATTTAAAAAGGTATATGACTTTATAAAATAGTGAGACAGCCCACAGTGCTGCCTGTGGGAAATCCGTCTGCTTGTGGAGCGGGAAGCACCATTCTGTGAGGTTCCCAAAAAGCTGCCGAATTGCAACAGTGTGGCAAACTCACGCCACACAGGCTACATTTGGGATGTAAAGCTTCTCAGAGCTTTTCCTCCAAACATAGGGTATATTGCAGACGGGCAGCAAATTTTACTGACAGACACAGGAGCAAGTGACGAGGAAGCTAGTCCTTCCCCAGCTGTCAGCCAGTTTTGGTTTTCTTTCCTTTTCTTTTCTTTTTTTTTTTTTTTTTTTTCTTTATTGTGAGGCGTAGTAGCTAACAGGAACCTCTAGCCGTAAAAGTTAAGGAGTGTAGCTCTGGTGGTGAAGGTAGTGAGTGAACAGCCTGGGCACATCCTGCCCTGCAACCAGTGGTGTGAGAGCGGGACATGACGACGGTGCAGGATTTAAGCAGCCTTGGACTGTGGCAGAGCACGGAATGGAAAGTCTGCACTCCCCCACTAGAGAGGAGAGAGAAGAAAGACCAAGAGTCTTGGGCTGCCTCGTGGGGGTGGCAGGGACAGTGAGGTGGCCAATAGCACTCTCCGCACCCCACAGCCACCACATGAGATGAGACACCTGTGAGTTTCAGTGGAACAGAGGAGGCTGTGCAAGGACTAGCAGCAGACGACCGAACACAGCACCTAGGGCAGCTTTGGGCTACCTCTAGCTGAGGTCACCACATCAACTATGAGAGTGAGGCTGAAACATAAAGGACAAGGGGACATGATGGGCCACACAGGGACACAGAAAGTTGTTGCTGCAGACTGGCCACAACGCCCAGATCCATGCTCAGCGCTGCACCCAGCACTACTCCCGCTGCAAACTTGACACAGTTGCTGAGCACAGTTTTGGGCTCTGACTTGGACAGTACCAAAGAACTGTGGCCACCAGAACAGTTTACTGGCTTCATTGCTTTGATTTTTTCCTTGTCTTTTTTGTTGTTGTTGTTGTTATTTAGGTTTTTATTTTTATTGTTTTGTTTTCTTCATTTTTCTCTCTTGTTTCAACTTCTTTCTAGGGTTTTTGATATTCTCATGTAAGTGAACATCGTCTCTAGTCTTTCCGGTTCAATTTTATAGTCTTTTGCTTTATCCTTCATTCTTTCTATCCTGCTCTCTTTTGCGTTTTTTGAAAGTGTGGGTGATCATGCTTTGTCCTTCAACCTTGCTTCTACTATATTTCTTTCCAAAGATTTCTCTGTTTTGTACTCTTTTCCTCTTAAATTGCCCTTTCTTGACACAGGGTAAAATCACTCTAATAAAAAGAAACTCACTGGATATAATTTCCTGTTTTATGTTGGATTTTGCTATATAACTGTAGATCTTGCTTCTATAGTTAAATGTATCAAATTAATAGTTACCATAGTGTAACAGTTTCTAGTCTGTGCTTCATGCTGTTGTAATTGCCAGCTGATCTACTTTAGCCAGGAGATCATACATGTTGTAATCAGTTTTCCTCCCTTGTAAGAAAGCTCTGTGGTTGTCTTTGGTCTTAATCATCATCATACACCACTGCGAAAGGACTGAGTGCTGAGCTAAATAGATGGCAAATTCTCCTCCCTCATAAATTGGGCAGGTAGTATCTTGGGAAAGACACAAAGATTAAGATCCAACTATCACTCAAAGACATCTCTGAGGAATAGATATTGCATAGGGAATGCTTGAAACTAGTGATAAAGCTATCTACCTATGAATTTTACTAGAATCAATACAGAAAACAAATTAAAATTAAACAAAGAAAATGACAAGACTCCCAGGCAACCCTAGGCAAGTCCAAGGGGCAAGAATATAGAGGAAATCTATTTCATTGACTATCTCATTTATATTATTATGCATACGTAAGTTTTTTGAAATTGTACCAGTAGAAGTTAAAAAAAATGGATGAATAAGGCTGCAGAGGAAATCAGATAAGAAATAATATCTCAGGTAAAAAAAAAAGAGATGATAATCAAAAGGAAAGACTTCCTCAGTGAATCTAAAATAGACACGAGAAAAAAATAGAAGAATTCAACAATGATGGTTATATTTGGTGAAGCTCTGTGTCATTTCAAATTTTTTAAAATTATTTTATATTCTCTTTAATAGTTTGATCAATCTTGCATTCTTCCATCTGGCAATCTGAGCAACTTTGTTGAAGACGACAATATGCAATATAGCACCACTGTTAATTCCTATCATTTTTGTTTTGAAATCCTGGAGTATTTTTTTGCTTCATTTTGTGTTTGTTTATGTTGTTTTTATTTTAACATTTTTATTCATTTTATAATAAAAAAGAAAAAAATAGAAGAGTTTAGGGAAATGATGAAAAATATGAATGGCCAAAATAGCAAACCCATGAAATAGAGTCAAATAGATATCAAAGAGATTAAAAATTACACTGAAAGCATATGCAACCAGTTGAACAAAGGTGAAGAGAGATTATCAGATCTAGAAGACAAAATTGTGGTTATTGAGTATTAAAAGAAAGATTTCTTTAAAAGCAAGAAAACAATCAATCCAGTAACTGCAGGATGATGCAAAGAAGAGCATGGTAAGAGTGATCAGAGTCAATGAAAGGGAGGAAATATTTCAAATGCCATAAAAGAAACCTGTTCACAGAGTAATGTCAGGAAAATTCTGAAGCCAAAATACTTGACATACAATAAGTGAGGCATAGAAAAATCCAGTTAGCCATGACCAAATTAAATTTACACTAAGGTGTATAATAATCAAGCTTCCAAAATTAACCAAAAGAATTGAATATAGAAAGCTGTTAGAGGAGAGAAGCAAATCCTTCATAAAGGAAAGCCCACCAAATTAACAGTCAATTTCTCAACACATACTCTTAAAGGAAAATTTTAAGTGAAGTATTTCATGTCTGCAATGAAAAAGAAAACAATATCCAAACCAGATCATTATACCCTAAAAAGTTAACTTTGAAAGTCAATAGAGAAATAAGATACTTCCATGACAAAGCACTGAAGAAATCCATACTAAACAAGCACTCTAAAATGTTCTGAAGGATAGTTTAGAAAGAGATAATGAAAGCCACGATTCGAAGAACACCAATAGAAAGAAGCAATTAAAGAAGCAATTAAAGCAATTAAATGGGGGGAAAGAGCACGAACCAAGGGGAAATATTCTCACAAGGATAGAACAATGTATGCCAGTTTAATCTTTATATAAACAGTCTCAATTAACCAAATAAAAGAAAGAGCAGGAATAAATCAATAAATTCCTAAATTATGCTGCATGAAAGAAACACATTTAACTGAAAAAGAAACCTATGGACTGAAAGTCAGAGGATGAAGGACAATACTTCACACCACAGGAACCCAAGGAAAAGAAGGGGAAGCTATTCCACTTGCAGACAAAGTGAATTTCAAGGCAAGAATGATCACCAGAGACAAAGAATGCTACTATGTTCTTGTTAAGGGAAAATTTCAGGAGGAAGATATAACAATTAAAAATATATATGGCCAAATACCAGTGCACCCAACTACATAAAACAAACAATAGTGGACATGAAAAACAAAATAAACACTGAAATGTTTATAATACTATTACAAATAAGTCAACTAGATAAAAATCAACTAAGAGATATCAGAGCTAAACCAAATCTGTTAAAAAATGGACTTGGTAGATGACTACAGAGTGTTCAACTCTACAAAATCAGAGTACATATTCTTATCAGCTGCCAATGGTATGTTCTAGAAAATAGACCACACACAGGCTCATAAAACATTTTCAAATAAATCTGAAAGAATTAATTTTATCCCACACAAATTATCAGGCCACTGTACAATGAAATTGGAAATCACTGACAAATAAACCACAAAACTCTGTAAACACATGGCAATTAAATAGCACTCTCCTGAGCAATCAATAGGTCATGGATAATACTAAAGAATTAAAAAGTATCTACAATTAAATGATAATGCCAATGCATGATATTATAACATATGATACAAGGAATGCAGTTCTGTGAGGCAAAGTTTTAGAGGTGAACTCATAGCAGGAAAACAGAATGAGTTCAAATAAACAACAATAAAGATCAGGGCCGAAATTAATGCAATTGAGGCTAAGAAACCAATACAATCAATAAATAAAATAGTTGGTTCAAGGAAAGTTTAGATAAAATTGATAAACCATTACTCAAACTTATAAAAGAAGGAAAGACTCAAATCCATGCAATTAGGAATGGAAAAGGTGAAAACAAAACAGATCGTGCAGAAATCCAGAAAATTGCAAATATCTACTTTAACAAACTTCATTCTAATAAGATGGAAAACACAGATAAATGGACAGATTCCTAGGTACATATAACTTAACATAGCTGAATCAAGAATATAGGAAAATTCTAAATAAGCCAATACCAGTCAGTGAAATTGAAGATGTAGATAAAAATTTACCAACAAAGAAAAGCCAGGTCCTCATGGACTTACTGATGAATTCCATAAGAAATTGAGAAAAGATCTAATGCAATTATTCCTCAAGCTACTTAAAATGAAATTGAAAGGGAAGCAATACTCCCAGTGTCAGTTCTGGAAGTAAGTATTTACCTGACTCCAAAACCAGAGAAAGAGTGAACAAGAAAGAGAAAGCAACAGGCTATCCCCTCTAATGAACATAGATGCAAAAATCCTCAATAAGATACCAGCAAACCAAAGGCAGCAAATCATGAATTATATACCATGATGAAGAGGAATTCATTCCAGGGATGCAGGGATTTTTCAACATATGCAAGTCAATGAGTGCAATGCACCATATCAACGGAGCCAAAGATAAACATTACATGATCATCTCAAGAGATGAGTAAAAGCATTATTCAAAGTCCAACATCCTTCATGATAAGGAACGGTACAGACTACAGGGCTCCCCTTACTTCCCCACCATACTTTCGATGCTGATCTTTTAAAATATTTACCACTCACTCCTGATACACCAGCCTCAAAAGGCCTAGTCGTGTTCTTTTGGCCCCTCTTTGTAGATTACCACAGTCAGGGAGTACAGCATGGGTACGGAAGAACACAGTCACCTGCAGGAGAGCCCCATTTAGACTTCTGCGCCACTGAAATCTCCTGACCTATAACGTTTGCTGATGGCATAAACCAGCCTTTGAATGAAGGAGGATGAATTCTGAACATGAGAAAGAATTCATACTGAGTCCTTAAGGCTCGATTTGTTGCCATCCAGATCTCTGGTTTCGTTTAGTCTCTCCTGTAACAGAAGTTTCTCAGCTATGGAGTGGGAGTATGAGGTATCTTGAAAAATTAGCCTGATGTTCCTAAGCCAGTTCCACAAGGATTTGTGTATCTAACCTGACTCTCCACAATGCTGGGCTTGTTTCTTTGAAGATTCAAGGATTTCATTTCTAACTTTGTAACAGCTTTCCTACCTGGGGAAAGAAAATAAAATTCTTGAAATAAAAAAAGAAACAGTATAAAAAATTGGATAATCTGAGCAACTTCATTGAAGACAGCGATGTGTAATGTAACAACCACTGTTAATTCCTATCATTTTGTTTTGAAACCCTGTATCATTTTCATCATTTTTGCTTTGCTTCATTTTGTCTATGTTGTTGTTATTGTGTTATTATCTTTTTTCTCTTTAAATAAACACAATTTTAAAAAGAAAATTGGAATAGCTGGTCTTTATCTAAATCTGATAACTATGACAAGTCAACAGTCAACATTATAATAAATGGTTGAAATCTATAAGCTTTAACTCTAAGATCAGAAATAAGACAAGGATATCCACTATAACCACTGACATTCATTATACTTCTGGAAACATTTGCCGGACAACAGAAAGACATAAAAAGAAATAAAGATAGAAAAGAAACAATTTAAATCATTATTGGTACATGACATAATATTCCATGTAGAAGACCCAGAGAAATCCACCAAAACTAGATTTAATAATCAAAATCAGTCACAGAACTGGTTACAAAGTCAAAACACAAACATCAGTAGCATTCCTAAATCAATGGTATTCCTATACACAGATAACAAACACACTGAGAGAGAAATTAGGAAGCCACACTTTTCATAACAGTATCAAAAAAAATAAAATATGTAGGAATCTAAAAAAGGAAGTAGTTCTTTCCATTGAAAATTACGGTACTCTGAAAATGGAGACTGAGGAGGATATCAGAAAATGGAAAGATATCCATTGCCCTTGTGTATGAAAAATGAATATAGTGAAAATAGCAATACTCCTAAAATTATTATACAGATATAATACAATACTAACCAAAATAAAAATAGAATATCTCATAGAATTAGAGAATATAATACTAAAATGTCTCTGGTATCAGAAGAGACCTAATATAGCAAAAATTTCTAGATAACAAAGGCAAGGTAGGAGGCATCACATTCCCTGACATGAAACTATACTGCAAAACTACTGTCATAAAAGCAGAATGGTGTCAACAAAAATAAGACCTGAGGATCAAGGGAACAAATTAGAATCTGTAGAATCACCTCAAAACACACACAGCCACCTTATCTTCCACTAAGAGGCCAATCACATTTACTTGAAGAAAGGTAAGTACCTTTGATAAATGGTGCTGGAAAAACTGCCTTTCTATATGATGAAGACTAAAACCAGACCAGTGTCTCTCACCACGCACTACATTAAAATAAAAATGGATCAAAGATCTAAATATTATAAAAGAAACACAAAATCTGCTGGGAAGATGATAGGTGGAATATTTGAAGACCTAGGTGTAAGCAATGACTTTATGAATAAAAACTGAATTGCACAAGAAATATTACAAAGAATCAACAACTGAGATCTCATCTTATTTAAAAGCTTTTGAATAGTGAAAGAAGTCAAGAACAGAGTAAAGAGACAACCCTGTTGTGGGGGAAAATTGTTTGCCAACTGTTCCTCAGGCAAAGGACTAATAGCTAGAATATATAAAGAACTCAGAAAATTATATCCCCCCCATATTTAAAGACTCAATGCCCAAATGAACATCTGAAGTGAATAGACACTTCTCAGGTGAAGAAGATAGCAAACAGATATATGACAAATATTCAAAATCACCAGATATTTGAGAGATGGCAATTAAAACAACCCTGGGATTCCATCTCACTCCAGAAAGAAGAGCTATCATCAAAAAATCAACCCAAAATCAATACTGGTGAGGCTATGGGGAAAAGGAAACCTCCTTCACTGTTGGTAGGACTCTAGTCTCATGTAACCATTGTGGAAATCATTGTGGAGATTCCTCAAAACCTAAAACTAGAGGTTACATTTGACTCAGATATTTCACTTCTTAGTGTCTTTCTCTAAGAATTAAAAATATCATGCCAGAGCAATTTGTGCATATTCATGTTTATTAAAGCACAGGTTGTAACGGATAAAACTTGGAAACATCTCTAAGGCCCATAAAAGAGGTGAAGAAGGTATGGCTTTTTTATTTACTCAGCCATAAAGAAGGATAAACTTGAGCTCCTTTTCATTTCATGAAAAAAAGATTTCAAAACAAAATAATAGAATAACAATAGTGAATGTTTTGTGTATTGTTTTCTTCACAATAGTTACTCAGAGTAAAAGATATGGACATAAAATTTCTCCAAATGATATCAACAAAATCTTTATAATGAACTAAGTGAAACTAGTAGTATAACTGTCTTGTATATTTTTTCTTTTTTTTTTCCTTCCTTTTGTTTTCCCCCATCTTAGTTCCTCTTTCCTTTTGAACAATTTCTTCTTTTATCACAATATCTATTGTAATTTTTGCACCTTATTTACTCTTTCAGTTTTTCACACAAAGAGACAATACAATGTTTATATATTTGAGTCTGATTTAGCTTTTGGATTGATTTTTTTTAATGTTCTCTTGCTATTTTTAAGATACCTTTCTTTCCATGATTGCTAGCCGCTATTCTGTCTAAACATAAACCATGACAAACTGCAATAATAGAAAGGAGATAAGGTTTATGATGACTAATGTTTTTAGAGAGTTAACTACCTCCCGTTTGTGGACTTTGCATGAGATACAGGATTATGCCAAAAAGGCTTTGCAGAACAAAACTACTCACTTCATGGTGGACAAGTAGAGAGAATGTGAATCAGAAAGACAAGAAGCCAGGGATAAGATATGCCCTTCCATCTCAGGCCTCCAGTGGTCTATGTCTCTCCTAAAGAGACCAATCTTCCCATTTCCATCATCTTCCAATAGTTCTGTAAGATTAAGAATCTATCCTTAAACTATCACATCTGTGGTATCAGAGTCCTTATAATCTAATCCCTTCCCCAAAGGCCCACTTCTGAGCATTACTGTACTGGGCATTAAGCCTTCAGTACATGGACTTTGGGGAAACATTTCCTATAAAGCTGCAATATCTACTAATATGTAAGAGGCACACTGGGAAGCCAGTTCAAAAATAGAAATCCTAAGTTACAAAACACACAAATTTCTCATTTGATGAAATGATGTCAGAAAATGATTAAGTTTAGGCTTTCTCTAATAATGAAGGTTTCTGAATGTCTATGTTCTTGCCAAAACAGTAGTAGCAGGTTTCTTATGTTCACGATTCTGTTAATATTAGTTTCACCATTTCTATTTTTATGTACTTTATGCAAAAATTTATTACATACAATTTAATGCCAGTTTGACTACATATTTGTTATATCCCTATCTGTAATCAGCTCTTTGGTCTGTAGTCTAATACTCTTATACTTAGCCAATTTTTTTTTCCCAACGGTTTTCTACTAGAAAAGACGCTAATTGTTAATAACAAAGTAACATAGGTGGAGGGGAGTTACACATGACATGAAATATCTCTCAAAGTTCTAGAATCCAGCACTGTGAGATCAGGATTCCAGCATGCTCTGGGTCCCACTGATGACTAGTGCTGTGGGTTGGATAGAGAATATGACCCCCAAAGCCTTGTGAGCTCAGAGGTGGGGCTATGTGAAGAAGGTCAGATCATGAGTGAGCCACATTCGTCAGTGCATTGATACATTGATTAATTCAGGACTGAATGTTATGTTAGTGGGTAGGGCCTGATGAGAACAGGTGGGTCAGTCCTTGGTACTTGATCTTCAAGAACATATCTCAGTCAGCAGCTCTTCCCTTTGCTACCTGCTTCCAGGCCGACAGGCCCTTGATAACTTTCTTCTGTTATATTCTTCCTGCCTGGAGCTAACTGATCATGCCCTGAAAACATGAGGCAAAAACCCCCACCCTTTAAGCAATAGATGCTTGGCACTATGTCTCAGGAGTGAGAAAATAAAAAATAACCCCCTCTGTCCTGCAGATTTGTGACTTCTAATTATAGCTTCACATAGTGCAAAGAGAGCTAAAATGTGTACGGTCTTTTATAAGGGAAGCTTCTTCAGATATGGTTTAAGTGTTGTCCACAAAGTGTTCATGTTTAAAAGCTTAGTCTTCAGTGTAAGGAGATAGTGAGACATTTAGCATGCAGATGTTACCAAGTGAGAGCAGCTTAGTTCACTTAGGGCATTCACTTGGGAACAGAAGAAAATAATTCTTCAGGGCCTTAGTTGGGTTCTGCTTTCTGACACTCAAGATGACCTTTGTCTCTTGTGTGAGCTTCTGTAAATATGATTACTTCAGGAATGAGGAGTTTAGCTGACGCCAGAGTCATGTTCCCTAACATCTAGAAGTGTAAGCTAAATAAATGCTTTCGGTCTTCATAAAATGACCTAGTATTCAGGAACATGTGCTTTCTTATAGTAAAAAAAAGAGGAATCTGGGCCTTGTGCCTAATTTCATCATGGGAGTCACAGTCACGGCCTAATTTTCTCCAAAAGATCTCACTTCTGAATACCTTCACACTGGAGTTAGACTTTTAATATACGAATGGTAGGGAGACACAAATATCTAGTCCATTTAATATTCAGGTTTCCCAATATAGAACTAAAAAGGGAAGAGAGAAAATTGATATTTACTGTATATGACTGATAGCTTTTACATCCAGTTCTCCTTTATCTTGCATAGGTAACAAAGCTCTTTAGACTAATAATTTAAGTTTTATGACTCAGTCATGTAATAATAGGCAAACTCTTATGTTTTTGCCTTCTTTTTACCCAAAATTCCAATGTATATGCCATATTTAAGAAAGGTACCTGGTAGAGCATGCTCGGTAAAAATGTCATCTAAGATATTCTGAAATTATTTTGCATCAAAACACTGCTTATGCTGAGAAGTAGGATGAAGACCAGAAGTCTATGAAGGAACAGCTTCTGCATATCTCAGACATGGATTTTTGTCTTCATAGACTGAAAGTTCACATGTCTTCTTCATTGTATCTTTTCTTTTATCACCTTACATCACTAAAAACAATATTTATAAATTTCTGAATATTATTTATTATTTACATAAGGAATATAAATCCAGAAAACAAATACTATCCTATAATAGTTATGTTTTGCAAAATTTTGTGTGAGTTCTATGTAAATCTTTCTTCATGTGAATCAGAGAAATATGCCATTTAAAGATAAATCTACCATACATCTAGTATCATATTGAAAATAAAGTCTATATGAAGAACACATGGGAAAATTTTTTAAATAAATTTTGTTCCTTAATTTTATAATCTTTAAATATATACATATATTTTTGGTTCAGTCTTTATATGTTAGCTATATTAACAAAATAATATTGATAGCTCCAATGTGCTTGATAGATTTTATGTTTTTCTTGTCTACAAAATACATAAAATGCTTTCAAAATTATTAAATTGTGAACTCTGAATAACAAATATACTATGTGAGTACACTATTAACTTACAGTTTGCTATAGTTTGGATATTAACTCTTCATCAAAAGCCTGAGTGTTAATGGTTTGGTCCTCAGCTTAGTAGAATTGGAAAGTGTTAGAAACTTTTAAAAAGTGGAACCTGACGTGAAATTTTAAGTCACTGGGACCGAAGCTCAAAGGGGAAGATAGGGCAACTCTCTATCTCCTCATGCCAGACCCCAGTAAGCTGACCAGATTGCACTTGCATGGTCTTCACACAATGGTGTACTACCTCACAAATTGGCCAAGGACCACAGACTGAAGCATTTGTACACAAATGTACACAAGTCAAGGTAAACCTTTTCCCCTAGTACACTATTTTCTCCTAATAAGTTAATTAGCTCTGCTATTCTAGTCCAGTAATATAATGCTCCATAAACAATAACTCTTCCTGGATTTAGCCTGTAGGTAGATGTTCAAAATGTTGCCTCTAAAATTAGTTATATTATTATTTCCTCCCTGTTTTTGTATGGTACACTTGTAATTTAAAGTTTATAAGTTACTTCTGTTATTTTTTCTTTTCAGTTTTCCTCACTTTTACATTTTGTTAATTTTTTACCACAGTAATACCTTGGTTTGAGAGCATAATTCATTCCAGAATCATGCTTGCAATCCAAAGCACTTGTATATCAAAGCAAATTTCCCATAAGAAATAATGTAAACTCAGATAATTTGTTTCAGAAATAAAAAATGTTCATATAAAATGATTATAATACTGTAATATAAAATAATACAGAAAGTATAAAACATAAAGAAGTAAATAACATGCTCTTGATTTTGAAAACCTTCAGGGCTACTGTGAGGGTGACCAGAGAGTAGGGTCATTGTGCAGGAGAACTTTCACTATCAGGAACAGAACCACTGCTGTGTATTGGCTCAGTCGAATCCTTTTCTTCTCACGCTACTTTAACGAGGAAGCTATGCAATGACACTTGCTTTTGCCTTCTTTTAAGGATTTTGCCTAAATGTGTCATTGCATTGCTGTTAAACAAATTTATCGCTCACATTGCTTCATCCTTACTTAGATGTCACTTTTCTACAAAAGTTAGCATTTTCCCACATTTCACAAATCTCCCTAATCTCATTTCAAAAGGAACTTTTTGCCTTCTTCTCAATCTCCTCTAAAGACGAGATCTCCTCCATAAACTCTGTAGTTGTGAGATGATCGCCCACAATATTGCAGGGGTGGGAGGGACAGAGACAAGAGACCCCATTAGCACAACTGTGATCATGTGATTGTGATCATTAGCTCAATTTGGTGTCAGGCTTGTATTACAAGACATCACTCATTTATCAAGTTAAAATTTATTAGAGAGTTTGATCATCTTGCTGAAAATTCACAGAATGAATTACTAGCAAGGTTTTATCATATATGAATTGATAACATGACTCAACAAGATACGCTTTTTGGTTTCATTTTGTTACTGAAGTATAATTCACATACGCTCAACTGTCCCTTTAAATTATACATTCTTTCATTCATTTTCCCAACCATAGTCTTTCTTCTGACAACCAATGTTATATAAATAAATAACACTTCTATTTGCCCTTTTATACTTTATTTGTACAGAGGTACCTTGGTTCATGAATGATTTTGTTTGCATGCACTTTAGTTCAGAAACAAAAGCGTGTGACAAAATTTTGTTTTTGTTTGCTAACTCCACATCAAGTGGCAAATACAATGAGAGCCATCTTTCAAGCACAAACACAAACGTGGCCACCTTTTCAAACACTGAAAAACAAATTAAATTCATGAGCTGAGGTATCACTGTATTTATATGTGTGAATATATTCACATCTAGGTATTTATACCCTTGTGCAAAAATATACTAAAATGAGAGATTTTCATATTTTCCGTAACATCTTACTGTGCTATAATGAGATATAGAAACCAAGCTATCTGAAGCCACACAGCTTACATAGAGAAAGCACGTCACCTTCACGCGGGAATCCTGGTGTGCACACAGGAACACCTCACCTCATCTTTCAAGAAATGCCCGAGTGGCGTCCCTGCTGCCCTCCTCTCTCATCTCTTTCATCTATGCTTTCCTTTTTATATCATACTCCAATCAAAATGATCCACTGAAAAGGGAAGTCATATTGCGTCTGTTCTTTGAACTCCTAAAATACTTTCCCATATCGTCTGAAGTAGAATCCAGAGTCCTTAAAGGAGTGCAGGATTATGTGTGACCTTCTGCCTTCATTTTTATGGCTTCCTTTCGTATGCCATCATAACCATTCTTATGCTCCCTGTGCTAAGATCCTTGCTAGACACAAACGAAGGTCTCCGCTTAAAAGTTGCTAGTATGCTCCCATTGCTAATTCCTATCATTTTATTTTAAGGTCAAGTATTGTTTTGTTGTTCTTGTGTTGTTTTGATTTTGTCTTCATTTTTGTGTTAGTTTTTTTAAATAAAAAATCTCATTCCTTCCTCTGTGTCTTCATGGATTGTTTTTCGTATTCTCTTCCCATTTTTTTATTGTGACTCACTCTTAGAATATAGTCAGTCCATCATTATTCTGCCCCAGAATTTTCTGTCCCTCATCCTATTTCATTTCACTGTATCCTTTATCACTGACTGGTAAATGATTATATATATATTTTTTTTCTTCACCTATGATCAAAATCATAGTAAGTAATACAGTGTCTTATTATATTCCAAGGATCACAACACAGACTGCCTCTACAAGTAACCAAATTGGTAAAGAACTAAAAATATAGGGAATAGTTTAATTCTCTAACCTGGAAATATAGAGGTACAGTAAGGAGAAAATGCACTAACATCTGCCATTTAATTGATTCTAATCATAATACTGAATTTTTTTTTGCCATTTTGGTCTCAGATAATTACATAATAGCTTACGTGCATCTGAACATATATGGGTATAAATTAATGCAACAAAGATTTAATGAAAAGTCACCTACATACAAATAAAGTGTATAAAACTATATAGGAACAATTTCAAACCTTTGCTTAAAATTTCTTTATTGCCAATGTTGGTAATGAAACATTCTGCTGCTGCGTGTTTAGTTCTGAGTTGCAGACATTCATTACATGAACAACTTTAGCTAAACATGGAATAATGAGGATCTTTAGGAAAACAGAAACTGTTAAATATTCAAAAGATATTTGTTCTCATCTTATTGAAAGGTAGGGTTGAAATGAAAGATGTCTAACAGATTCTGAAAAGTATTTGGAATAAAAGCATGTCGTGAATTGCATTAGAACCATGAAATGCTTATAACTGATCAATATAACATTTATTTTTGTTCTTACTGACTTATAAAAGGAACTGTAAATACCATTGCTGTAAAATCTACTTGGTCCATTTATTTGAAGTATTTTTGTCTGACATGATTTCTGCTAATATTTTTGAAAGATTTTCTTCTCCCCTTCTCCTCCTTTTTCATCTTCTTCTTCGAATAATAGAACATCATAATATGAACAAAAATAAAACTTCCTCCTTTGAAAGGAAGGAAAGAAGAAAATCATATCATGCTGTTTTATAATATTTTTGAGTTCTACGTTAAGTTGTGATATCTGAATTGTGCTTTCAAAAATATACTGCTTGTTAATTTACTTGCATGATGAAATAAAACATTTTTTCATGAAAGGTTTCACTAGAATGGAAGTGGAATGGAAATTTTGCCGTTAATTTTGTTATTAGTTATAGGGAAGAGTATATAAATATAAGCAAAAATGACAATTCACCTATTTTATATGTAAATGTATTTTTAGTGTGTATTCATTATACATTAAAATTAAGCTAGTGGTCTATTGAGTTAGATTCTATGAGATACAGTAAATGTATATAGTATATTAAATGTAGGAAACAACAAGATTTATAGAATTAATTGGGTAAAACTAGCACCATTATCATTTTCAATCAGAAAATATAAGGACGTTATGATTGTGGATTTGGTGAATCTCAGGATGCTGGTACTCTTGTCAAATGTATTCCTCGTCCAAAATAGATATCAACTCACAAATGTTCAGCAGGGTAACTGGCAAGCTGAAGCTATCGGAGAAAATAGTTAACCAATTTTTATCTATCATTTTAATATAAAAAATGAGGTCAGGTATCTTTTTATCTGTTCTGGTCTGTGTTCAAACTTTGACTCTAATCATTGTAATAAAATCATCTGTGGAGCACTTCATGCCAGGGTATGAATAGTGATTATGACGGTGATGTGAGATACACACATATACATAGGTGACTGGTGGTATACAGAACACACATGAATATTACAGACTCAGGATGCAGAGAGTGTGGTCCACTTAGAATGTGGTAAGTGTATCTTATCATAGTATATCAATCGTTTCTTCATTGTTAGGAAAAATACCTGACACCTGCAACTTAAAGGAGGAAAAGTTTATTTTGGCTCATGGTTTGAATGACCTCAGCACTCCAAGGTGGAAGCATCATTGACAGAAAAACATGGTGAAGGAAAGCTGCAGAATCACTGCATCTGGGAAGAGGACAGGGTAAGAGCCAGGCAGGAAGGGGTCAGGGACCAGGAATAGTCTCCCAGGCTATAACCCCATGATTCACCCAGCCACACCCAGAAGTGTTGTTTACTAATCTCCTAGCTCCTAGACCAACCAAATTGCCTATCGATATTAACCATCGCAGATAGGCATAGCACACCAGTGTTATTGCCCAGGCATGTTCACCCTTGCAGCTCTTCATTTTAATTTAATTATCTTTGTGTCAATCACTTTAAATTCATCTGTGAGAGTCGCGATGACATCAGACCTTGGATAATCCAGCTGGTACTCTTGCCATTCAATCAGGCAATTCCCATTACAACAACCCGGAGCTGCCATTGGGGGCTGGAAAAGGACCACATGCACTGTTCCACTGATTTTGTGCTATCTGCAAATGCAATTTCCATCTATATATCTTTCCATAGGCAAAAGCAAAGTTTCTATGTATAGCTCACGTCTTCACTTTACAGATCACAGAGTTGGTGCCTAAGACTGAAATTCTGAGTCCAAAGAATTTGGAAAAAAAAATATCTCTGTCAGCCAAAGCTTTTACCTCATTACTATGCTCAGAAGTAGGGGTACAGGTTACTTGGTTTCAGGGAGGTTAAGCAAACCTTGGTCATGTGGGAAACAGCACGCACCTCATGAACTTAAGATTCCCCACAAAAGAGGAAGGAACCAGGAATGTGATGCAAACAGCAAGGCCACTGTCCATAATGACATATTTCAGCCTTGTAATAAATGAAAAATAATAGCTTCAGATTGAAACCTGGCCTTCAGAATTTGTGAAAATATTATCAAAATAGAATGATAGAATATACTTTATTTTACAATCTGTTACTCTGATTTATAACTTTTAAGTCTTTAGACATATGGTATGTGGGCTGCCATTCCTATCCAAAATTCTTGCAAGTGTTATAGCACGGCCTGCCTTAGACATTTATTTCATTATATAAAAAAGGAAAGTATAATAGCAAGATAATATTTTTAAACTAATGGAAAACAATTTAATTAAAGTAATGCATAATTTTCAACCAATTCTCTTTCACTAAAAATTACTGAGCAAATTAGTTGTTTAAAATTTGGAAAACACTGCAAACAAAATAAATGGTGCTTAAGAAAAAGCAGATTGAAATGCATAAATGGAATATTAAGAAAACGTAGGTAGTGTAACTATTAGCACCAATATTTTTATTGCTCAAATATTTTGTGGAAGTCTTTCAAAAACAGTAAGTGTTGGATCACAGTTGGAATAGATTTTGGTATAAACAATATTTTACCTGTTGTTCACAAATCATGCTATATTGTAATAATTTGGTCAAACAACTACTGGAAATTAATTATTTATTCATCTAAATTGCATATTTTGTAATATTTATTAGCTACTCATCCAATTTTACAAATGTATCATATTAGCATTTGATATATACAAAATAATAACTATGACTATATATTCTTGTAATTACTGCAAAAGAGTAAAGTAACTACTAACCTACTAATCATTCTCACTGTTCCTGAAGATGCTGGAAAATGTGAACACCTTTATGAGAACTTTTTGTCTGCTGATCAATTTTCTTAAAAATTTAAGAATGCTCCTTTCTCTTTAACACAATTTATATTTCTGTAATTTATAATAAATGATAATAAAATGAAAATGAGAGTAAACAGAACATCTTAATGTGGTGAAACAAATATAGTTTGAAGCACAATGGAGAACTTACAAAGAATATACCCTAAAATTTCTCATTAAAGCTTCACATGAACAAAAACAAAAGCTATTTCAATCAAAGGAGAAAACAAAAACTAATGATTTTTTTTTGCTGGATATTTTTAAATAATATTTTTCTGGATTTAAAAATGAATGAATAATAGAATGGATTTAGCAAAAGAATAAATTGATACTTATACATAATGAAAAGTATAAAGTACAGAGAATGTGAGACCCTGGCTTATATGCAATTATGACTTCCACAAAAACAATAAACAAGGTAATAATCTTGTAAGAGAAAACAAGAAAGAAAATCTTAGAATATATCACCTATGAAGATATATTTTAATCATCCTTGTTATTTTCATAACATTTATGTGTGTTCTTGTTTGTATTTCTTTTTGATAATTCTAACAGCCTTGCATTGATCAGAAGTGATAACAATAGATATTTTCACCTTGATTCAGATTGGAGGATAAAAAACATAATTTCTTCTAAATGTTTATTTTTTTCAGCTGTGAGTATATTATAAATAGCTTTTATTTCCAGAAATTTTCCTTATATGTCTAATGGATATGAATTTATGTCAAAAGGAATGTTGAACATTTTTAATTTTTTTCTATTGATAAAGTGGTATGTCTTTCATTTTTTGTCTTTTCATGTGATCTATCACGTTAGCTGATTTGGATATGTTAAAGTAAACGCATGTCATGAATGAATCCACTCTTCATTATGTTATATGGTCTTTGAAACTTTGTTAAATTTGACATGCTAATATTTTGTGGAACATATTCGCATTAATGTTTACCAGAGATATTGTCCAGCAGTTCTCTTTCCTGTGATAACTTTGTCCTACTTTGATAGCAGGCTGCTAACCTTCTAAAGAATGTTAGAAATATTCTTTCTGGCTCTTTTTTTCTTAAGGGTTTAAGAAGTATGTAAAGAAATATTGATGTTCATCTTGGAGAAGTTCATATGATTCAACTATTAAGATCTCTTGTCTCAGCTTTGCTGGGTGTATGATTACTTTACTACTTCTATGTCATTGCTTGTTATTTTTTTCTCAGACTTTCTATTTTGTCCGAATCAAACTTTGTAGGTTGCATTTTCCTAGAAATTCATGACTTTCATCTATGTTCTAATATGTTGACATGTATTTGTTCATAAAGACCTCTGATCTATCTTAATTTCTGAAACATCAGTTATAATACCTCCAGCATTATACCTTCCACTTGACTCTTTCTCTTGCAATCTGTTGTTTCATTAGTTCAGCTATGAGTTTGTGAATTTTATATTTTTCAAAATGTCAACTTTTAATTTTGTCATTTTATGCATTTCTTCTTTATTTTCTTCAATTTAGTTATATGTATTATCACAGGTCTTCTGTTAAGCTTCTGTTTCATTTATGCTTTATTTTTTAGTTCTTTAAAGGATATTAGCTGTTTATTTGGGAACTTTGTTTTGTTTAAAGTAGCATCCCTCCCCCCTGATACTTTGGGACAGGGAGGAGCTCAGCCAACAAACCAGCATCGGATTGGCCCACCTGCGTGGAACTGTGGGCAAGTGAGGCATGCACACATGCTCCCCCCTGATACTTTGGGACAGGGAGGAGCTTGATGGATGAACTAGAACCAGCATCAGAGCAGCACACCGGCATGGAACTCTGGGCAGGAATGGTGTGTGTGCACTCCACCCTGAAACTTTGAGACAGGGAGGAGCTCAGTACATAAAGCAGCATCTCAGCAGCCTTTTGAGTGGAACTCTTGGCAGGAAGCTTAAGGGGCAATTTCCCGCAGAGAGGGAGCCATTGGAGCAGCCTTTGCAGTGGACCTTTGCGGCTGCCTGGGTAATTTGTAGCTCAACACTTTTCATCTGACATCCAAAATGACAAGACAGAGGAGCAAAGCACAGTCTCAGAACCCAACCCCACCCAGAACAAGTCCAGGAAACCATGATATAGGAGAACTAGGAGCCACATACTTGCAATTTCTGAAATGATCACATCTAAAGTCAAGAAAAAACTCCATCAGGCCATAGAAGACATTAAAGGAGAAATAATCTCCCAGGCAAAGATGAAGAAAAAGATAAAAGAATAGAAGAACATAGGACACAAATGGAAACATTACATGAGCAATTTAGGGATGAATTAGAATGCATAAAACAGACTCAAAGACATTGCCACGAAATGAAAACTTCCACTGAAAGCTTGCAAAACCACTTCAATGAAGCCAAAGATAGAATTTCAGATCTTGAAGACAGCATGGCAGCTAGTGACAGTGAAAGGGAGGATCTCTTAAAGTCATTGAGGATCTAGGAAAAATCAATCCAACAGCTGCAACATGAGGCAAAAAGAAATAAAATCCGAGTAATAGGAGTCAATAAAACAGCAGGCAGCAACACAAAAGTTATAAAAAGAATACTTGCAGAAATAATAGCATAAAATGACCAAAGCACAGTAAAAGATACTGAAGTGCAGTTAATTGAGGCACATAGAACCCCAACAAGCTATAACCCAAATAAATCCACACCCAGACATAAAAAAGTCAAGATCCTAGACATCCAGCAAAAGAACACAATATTAAAAGCTGCTAGAGAAAAGAAACAGATCATCTGTAAAGGAAAGCTGATCAGAATCACAGCAGACTTCTCAACAGAAACCATGAAATCAAGAAGAGCTTGGAGTGGGATATTACAGATTCTGAGACAAAACAGCTTTCAACCCAGACTGATGTATCCTGAAAAGCTATCCTTCAAATTCAATGGAGAAGTAAAATATTTCCATTACAGGAACAACTGAAGAACTTCATGAGTGCCAAACAAACATTACAAAAAGTACTAAAAGATATTCTAGACAGAAAAAAAGAGACCACAATCTCAACAACAATAGAAAGGAACCCTCAAACAGAACAAGCAAGTAAAGACATAGCTAAACTAGGAAAGCAAAAACAAGTAAATAGCATGACAAGAATAAGCCAGCATATAACAGTTATAACCATGAATGTAAAAGGCCTGAATTCACCAGTCAAAAGAAACAGATTTGCAGAATGGATTAAGAAACAAAATCCAGTGATATGCTGTGTAAAGGAAACACATTTTACTCAAAAGCTAATCTACAGACTGAAAGTTAAAGAATGGCAAAGAATTCATGCAACATGTTCCCAGAAAAAAGCAGGGATAGCTATGATGTTTGCAGACAATGTAAACTTCAAACTGAAAAAAATCAAAAGAGATAAAGAAGGCCATTACATACTAGCTAGGGGAAAGCTGCAAGAGGAAGAGATAACAGCCCTAAACATTTATGCTCCAAATACTGGAGCACCAAACTTTACAAGTCAAATCTTAACAGATGTGAAAAATCAAATAATCAATAACGCTATTGTAATAGGGGAACTAAACACCTCTCTGGAGCAAAGAGACAGGTCAAGTAGACAAAAACTCAGCCAAGATATTACAAAGATATAACAGACCTGAACCAAAGGTGTGAACAAATTGACTTAGTGAATGTATACAGAGTGTTCCACCCCACAATATCAGAGTACACATTTTTCTCAGCTGCACATGGGTCTTTCTTTAAAACAGACCACATTCTAGACCATAGAGCATACCTACCTAAATGCAACAGAACTGAAATTATTCCATGCATATTATCTGACCACACTGCAATGAAATTGGAAATTAATGACAAAGAGAACTCCAAAAACTCCATAAACACTTGGAAATTAGACAAAAATCTCCTGAATAATCAATGGATCAAACAAGAAATTAAAAAATACCTACAATCAAAAATGCAAATACAACCTACCGGAAACTGTGAGATGCAATGAAAGCAGTCCTCAGAGGGAAATTTATAGCAATGAACTCATATATGAAGAAAACAGAAAGACAGCAAATAAACAGCCTAATGCTACACCTCAAACTTTTAGAAAAAGAGGAACAACACAAAAAAAAAAGCCCAAAGAAGGGAGGAAATCACAATACTCAGGACAGAAATTAATGCAATTGAGATGAATAAAACACTACAAAAAAATAAGTGAATCAAAAAAGAGTTAGTTCTTTGAAAGCATAAATAAAATTGATAAACCCCTAGCCAACCTTATCAAAAAAGAAAGGCAAGAACTCAAATTCATTCAATAAGGAATGAAAAGGATGAAATCACTACAGATCCCACAGAAATTCAAAAGATCTTTAATACCCACTTTGAAAATCTTTATTCCCATAGGACAGAAAACAGAAGAAATGGACAGATTCCTAGAATTGTACAAATTACGAAAATTGAATCAGGAAGATATAAAAATCCTAACAACCCAATATCAATTAATGAGATTGAAAGTGTCATTGAAAACTGACCAACAAAAAAAGCCAGGTCCTGATGGATTCACAGCAGAATTCTATGAAACATTGGGAGAAGATTTAATGCCAACACTCTTCAAACAGTTCAATGAAATTGAAAAGAAAGAAATTCTACTTAACTCATTTCTGGTGGCAAGTATTATACTGACACCAAAACAGGGAAGGACCCAGTCAAGAAAGAGAACTATATGCCAGTCTCCCTAATGAACATAAATGCAAAGATACTCAATAAAATGCTAGAAAATAGAATGCAGTGAATCATAAGGAAAATTATACACCATGACCAGGTTGGATTCATTCCAGGAATGCAGGGATGGCTCAATATTCACAAGTCAATTAATGTAATACATCATATCTATAGAGCCAAAGACAGAAAACACATGATCATCTCAATAGATGTGGAAAAAGTTTTCAATAAAGTCCAACATGTATTGATGTTAAAAACTCTAGAAAACATAGGAATAAATGGCCTTTACCTCAATCTGATCAAAGCCATCTATGACAAACCAACAGCAACATCATACTAAATAGACAAAAACTGAAAGCTTTCACTTTAAAGTCAGGAACAAGACAAAGATGTCCACTGTCACCACTCCTATTCAACATAGCTCTGGAAGCATTAGCCAGAGCAATTAGACAAGAGAGAGAAATAAAAGGAATAAGGAAAGGAAGGAAGGAGTAAAACTATTCTTATTTGCAGATGACATGATATTCTACATGGAGGACCCCAAAAACTCAACAAGAAGACGCCTTGAATTAATTGACAAATTTAGCAGAGTAGCTGGATAGAAAGTCAATACCTAAAAATCAGTAGCATTCCTATACACGAACAATAAACAGACTGAGAGAGAAATTAAGGAAACTATACCTTTCACAATAGCATCCAAGAAACTGAAATATTTAAGAATCAATCTTACAAATGATGTAAAAGATTTATTCAATGAAAACTACACTAATCTGAAAAAAGCAATTGATGAGGATTTTAATAAATGGAGAAACATACCCTGCTCATGGTTAGAAAGAACCAACATTGTGAAAATGGCCATAGTACCAAAATTGTTGTACAGATTCAATGCAATTCCCATTAAATTACCATTAACATACATCTCAGATCTAGAGAAAGCATGCCTTAAATTCATCTGGAACCAGAAGAGACCCAGAATAGCAAAAGCAATCCTGAGCACCAAGGACAAGTCAGGTGGAATCACAATCCCTGACCTGAAATTATACTACAAAGCTACTGTAATAAAATCAACCTGGCACTGGCTCAAAAACAGACCTAAGGATCAATGGAACAGACTGGAAGATGCAGCCAAAACCACAAACACACTCAGCCACTTAATCTTTTACAAAGGAGCCAAACAAGCTCACTGGAAAAAAGATAGCTTCTTTAATAAATGGTGCTGGAAAAATTGACTTGCCTCTTACTGAAGACTGAATGTAGACCCAAGTCTATCACCATGCACCAAACTCAAGTGAAAATGGATCACAGATCTCAAAAAAGAGAAACTCTAAATCTATTGGAAGAGAATGTAGATAAATATCTTGAAGACATAGGAGTAGGCAGAGAGTTCATGTACAAAAATCAAACTGCAAGGAAACCCTTCAAAGAATCAGTAACTGGGACCACATCTCACTGAAAAGTTTTTGCACATCTAAAGAAATCACCAGCAGAGTAAAAAGAAAACCCACAAATTGCAAAAAAAATCCTAGCTGGCTGTCCCTCGGACAAAGTTCTTCTATCTAGAATGTACAAAGAATTAAAAAACATGAATCTGTCCAAATTCAAAGACCCAATCCAGAAACAGGCATCTGAGAGGAATGCACACTTCTCAGGTAAAGAAATCCAAATGGCAAACAAATATATGAGAAATTGTTCTACATCTTTAGTCATTCAAGAAATGCAAATAAAAACAAAATTAAGATTTCATCTCACCCCAGTAAGATTGGCTAGTATTAAAAAAATATCCAAAAAATAAAATAAAATAAAATAAAAAAATAAAAAATTATCTAAGAACAAATGCTGTCGAGGCTGTGGAGAAATAGGAACTCATCTGCACTGCTGGTGGGAATGCAGACTGGTGAAACCACTGTGGAGAGCAGTTTGGAGATTCCTCAGCAAACTAGGTCTAGAGGTACCATTCAAAACAGCTATTCCCCTTCTAGGTATTTTCCTAGAAGATCTGAAAACATCGTATCACCACAATATATGTGCACCCACATTTATAGCAGTGTAATCTGTAATAGCTAAATTGTGGAAGCAACCCAAACATTCATCCACAGAGGACTAGATAAAAAAAGTGGTATTTTTATATAATGGAATATTACTCAGCTATAAAGAAAAAAATTTGAGGATTCATAGGCAAATGGTCACAATTAGAGACCATACTCAGAAGTGAAATAAATCAGAGATACATGTGCAAGCAACGCATTTTATCACTAGTATAAGAACCTGAAAATGGGAATATGAATTAAGAGATATGAAGGGAATCTGCTCAAAAGTAAAGAACAAATGGGATGAGGGGAAGGAGAAAAGGAAGAAATGGACAAATATGTATGTGTGTATGTATGTGCAGGATGGCTAACATGGTTCTTCTATTGTGTTATGTCACTTTATAGTAAGGAATAACTGATGATTGGTTGTTTGATCAAGATTGTATGTCTATATGTGTTTTCCTGAGCATACACTTTGAAGTTATCAATATGTAACACAACAACCATTGTTAATTCTCTGTCACTTTGTCTATAATTCAATTTTGATTGTACTTTTCTTGTGCTACTTTGTGTCTCTTTGTTAATGTTTTCCTTTTTTGTTGTTGTTGTTCTTTTTCTTTCATACTTTAAAAAATGAAATAAATAAAATAAAATAAACATCCCTGAAGTCATAAAAAGCCATATTTTCAAATGAAGACAAGCAAACTGCCAAAAAGGTAGAATAAATTGTGCTATATGCAATGATATATCCTTGATAATATTCAAAGAAAGAAAAACTAATATCCAAAATGTTTATTTAAAAATAAAACCAACAAACTTGTTAAATATTTTAAAAGAAAAACCTTCAACTCCATATTTTAATTAAACTAATTTTCAAGTATAATAATAAAGTCATTCAATAAAATCATTTCCAAATGGGCATCAACTCAGAATTCTTGTATATATAATGTACCTATTTCTTGAACACCATGTTTGTCATGAGTAAAGAAGATTCAGATAAAAAGACATCAGTAAACTAATATAGGGGCTGTGAACATACCAGTTCTGTAATAAATCTGTAGTATATTTGACACCATTAAAATTATTGGAGGCTGGGGCTATAGCTCAGTGGCACAGTGCCTGCCTGGCAAACACAAGGTCCTGAGTTTGATTCCCAGTACCTAAAAATAAATTATTAATGATTATAAATTATTAATAAAAAAACATTAAGGGGCGATATGGTATTACTTATAAAAATGTAATAAAATAATTTAGTATGAATTAGTGGTATATGACTTTCTCAGTTGTTATTGTGTATAAAAAACATGTAAGTGGATTCAGAACATCAGGAGGGTAAAGAAAAAATAGCTTCAAGATGAGCTAATTGTCCCAATACGAAAAATAGAAACAAAAATATTCTAATTTTGTAAATAATAAGAAAGGTAGAAGCAGATGGCATTTGCTCTTCACGTTTAAAACCCTCTGTCTGACTGGCAAAAGTTTCAAGTTGTAGGTGTATATTTTCTTAGTGTCCTTATTGATTTTAATGGGTTCATCAGTCCACATGAAACAGTCCAAAGTGGATGAATCATTCTCTGCATGTTAATATTGGTCTTGCAAAAGAAACAGACAAGAGGGACCGACACACAAAGAGAGAGAGTTAGAGATAGAGAGAGAGACAGACAGAGACAGTCAAAGAAGAAAGTAAACTTCCTCAGTTGAATTATTGAGGATGAAAGCAAAATTTAATCAAACAATTTCAGTCTCTTCACCTCTTGCCTTTCACACTCCTGGACAGTCCACCGCATTCCATGTTTCATAGTCATTTATTAGCAAATGTAAAAAAATGTATTTCTAAAGTAAGAAAAAGTATGAAGTAAAATTGCTAACTCCACATTTTAAAATACTTTAAAACCAACTCTACACAAATTAGAATTAATTTTGCAAAATAAATGCTGTGATTAGAGAGAGTAAGCAAATTTATGCCCTAAAATTTGGTTGGAGAGATAAATATATCACCATTAACAGTTACACTTTTTTCTCATAAAGAAATAACATTTGGAGCAGAGATGAGAAATAGTGATCTATTATCCTGTTTTAAATCTTAGTTAAATATTTAAAAGGAATTACAAAATTTTCTTGAAATTTTCCAATTGCAGCGTATGCAGTCTGTTTGGACCTTGTTTTTGGGTGAGTGTGTTGGTTACCAGCCTTAAAGAGCATTTTTTCACTCAACATCACCATCTGCAGCCCTCCACTGACATAATGACAAGTTATGGTGACTGCTATACATGAAGAAGGCAGGATGCTGTGGTCAGGGAGAAAGATGAGGGTCACACCTCCTGTTTTACCTGTGAAGGCAAAAAACGCATACAGTGTTCTGAAATTAAAATCTGCAATGAGTTTCAAAGACACATATGGGCAAGAGAGCGCAGGCAGGCTGTGAATTATTTAGCCATGGTTCCACAGACGCCTGTTAAAATAAGGCGATAATTGAGAAGCAGAGAGTTCATCTCCTTTGGAGCACAAAAATGGATCGCTTTGTGCCTGAGCACACATTACCTCGTTATGGAATTAGATCAATTTGGGGGAATGGTCTGAAAAGAAAAGTGGTAAAATTGGATTCTCCTTAAGAATGACTGAGCTTCCCTTAATTCTATCAAACGTAATACTGAAGACCCTGAATAACAAACTTAAATGTGTTCTAAAAATGTTTAATTATTGTGGAAGAGACTAAAGCAGAATTCCGTATACCTAGTCAGTGCTGTAAGAAGCAATATATAGTAACCATCACTCTCTGTCTCCGCGCAAAATTCTCTGGTCCAGAGGTGTTTAATTTTATTTTTTACTATTCACTTCAATATTTATAAAGGCATTTTACTTTTTAGTAATCATGCCTACTTGTTAGTAGAAACTGATGAAGAAGCCAGTGTGCGATGCATGACAGTGGCGATGAAGTTATGCCTATTAAAAATACTCAAAATATAAGGGAATGAAGGAAAGGGGAGTGAAAGAAGGGAAAGGGATAAAAAAACAGTGAACATGTGCTCTGGGTATGTACTTATTCCTTGCCATGAATGCAATCATGAATACTTGTAATGGTTGATACACTTTGTCAACTTCAGAAGTTTGAAAGTTTAATGAAGCAACTCAGCAGGGGGCCAGGGTCTTCACTCTGTAAACACCCTCAAAGATGGTGTGAGTGCTGCACTTCCCCTGGGTGCGGGTAGCCCGCTTACAATATAATGAGGGAAAGAGGCTTGCTGCCCCCCCTTTGCACTTGTTGCTTTTGCTGCCTTCTGCCGCCTTGAACTGTTGCCCCTGTGCCCTGCCACCCTGCCTTGGACCCACTTGATTGTGGGCTGAAACCTCCACAAACCATGAGCTAAATAAAACTTTCCTTCCTTAATTTTGGGTGTTGGGTATTTTTTCTGAGCAATGAGAGAAAAGTAACCAACACAATACTGCAACTATTTACTAATGAGAATAAAAGTTAAAAGAAAACAATTGAACTAGCACAAAATATAAACTTCTATTATGAGACAGAACATTCCTTCTATAGTTAACTGGTTGTATGTAAGCATTTTTCTTTTCAGTCCATATTACTTCATGCTCTCACTTGTTTGAAACAGCCTCAGTGTTACAATAAAACTCCATAATGAGGTAATTAGGTCACTGACATTGTTTTTCTTACTTTCTCTGATTATTAGAACTTTAAAAATTAAATTATTTCAACTACAAAAATTCTCATGGAGGAATTTTTCATATCTTACAACATGGGCAGCTAATTTATAAAAATTTTTTTCTCAGCAAACTTGTTCTTACTTTCATGAACTCTTCCAGAAGAGAGACAATTTGATGCATTTCAGTGCAAAAGTTGAGGAACTTAAGATACTAGTTTCTAAAATACTAGACCTCCCAAAACAGAGCAAACATAATTAAGACTCATTTATTTTTATAGTATAAATAAATGCTAGAAAAATACTGAATATCATAAAGTGCAGCAGGGCCAAACATCAAGTATATTGTAAAACATGTTTACACTGCTAAGTTTTTTTTTAAAAAGAAATAATCTCGCATGTTTCTCTGTCTTTATCCAGTTACCACTATTGTAGTAGTGCCATTAAGTGAAATAAAATCTAACTTCTTTTGAAATCTGGCAGAGTAAATACCTTCTCTTCCATGATAATTTGCAAGAAAACATATAAAAATAGAAGTGCAGAAACAAAACTACCTTATTACAACATTGAAAAGTGTCAGCCTAGTTCTCAATATTAGACTTATGTAGCAATGTGGAAGATAAATAATGGTTAAAATGTATTTCAAGAAGAAGCTTATCTCTACGGAAAATGAAAAATATTGCATATACAATAATCAATGCTTTGGTCATTTCATTGATTCATTGTAAATATCATTTTAATAGACACATACTAGGATCATTATCATAAAAAGGTTTCTTTAATAAAGACTTACATTCAGTAACACAACTTTAAATTTTAGGTTATCTAATATTAATAAAGAAGAACAATTGAGAGAATATGAACAGGTTCGAAATATTCTGATTTCACATCTGGGGACAATGTTTAAAGTAGTAAATGCATGTTGCTAAGAAAAGTAAACAAAATACATTTGATGGTTAAGAAATGGCCTGCAGATAAGTCAACTAGAAATCCACATTTTTATCAGTGACTAACATGCCACAAATAAATGGCAAAATTTCCCAAACACTAGAATATCATATAGGATTCTGTAAGAGAGCTTGGACTAGTGCTGCACACCTCTAATCCCAGTACTTGGGAGGCTGAGACAGGAAGATTGCTACTAGTTTGAGGCCAGCCTGAAATACATAGGGAGTTCAAAGCTAGCCTGAACTATGTAGTTAGACACTGGCTCAAAACGAAACAGAAGAAAATGAAGTAAGACAAAAACATATGCTATGAGTGATAAGTCACCCAGTTGCTCCAAAGCTCCCCCACCCTTTCCAAGAGAAAAAAAGCAGCTCCAGGACGGGCCAGCCTACGAAGGTCACCCCTGCCCTCACCTTGCTCGCCTCGCAGACTGCGAAGGCCACAGGGACCAGATGTGCTGCTAGTCGGCTACAGGAGCCCATAAACACCGCACCCCCAGAAAAAAGAAAAGAAAAGGGGGACCTTTAAAACCCCATGCTTTGCACAGCTCGTTCCTAGTCTGGCATGCCCCACTCCTCACTCTTCTGCTATAATAAATCCTTCTCGCATCAGATGGTCTGGTTTGGTTTGTGTGCATCGTGGCAACCTAGATCTGGTTAATTATCCAATCAACGAGAACGTCCTGTTTTATGTGTGGAGACCTTGGCAACTGAAAACCATTCAGAAGGCTCACTAATGGGTAAGAGATGACTTTCGTTTACTGTTTCAGGCAGCAAACACCAAGAAATCACTTTTTTTAAAAAATGAAGGTGAATAAGAAAAACCATCTCTAGGCAGATGCTAAAGCACTTTACAGGACCCTCGAGAATCATTGTGTAAACAATGCATTACAGGATAAAATAGAACGAATCACTTAATGCTTCTGCATATTTTGATAATGATTAAAGTGTCAATGGTTCATATTGTCTTTCACTTTGATAGCAAGGAAATTTCTAGTGAGAAAACAGCAAACATACTCAAGAGAAATGATAGCTGCAGAAAATTAATAAAATACAACTTTACTCATCTAATCTTATCTTTCTCCTCAATGTGTAATTTGGTTAATGCCAAAAACCTTGTAAAAAGAGGGCACAGTGAGTATTTAAGGGTGTAGTAGCAGCTATACCCAAGAAATTGGCTTAGGGCAATATAATGAATTCTATGAATAAACAAGGTCAGACACTTCTTTGAAACCTCTGTGGGTTTGGGTCTGCACTTGTGCCTTAGCAGTGCTACTCATAGAATGACCCTAGATTGTCCCACTGCCTTGGATATCTCTATTTCAATTCATATGCTAAAATACTAATCTTTCTCCTTTCACAACTGTCTCAGGTTAAAAAAGGAAAATATGTGGTCAGCATAGCTATTGGGCATTTTAATTCTTTGCAAAAATAAATGAAATTTCATAACAAAATAATGAATAACAATAGTTAATACACTGTACAGTGTCACCTTCAGTGTAACCAGTTAAAGTGCAAAACACATACAAAAAGATTTCCTCTTACAGAGAATGAAGGGGTAGTATCATAAAACTTTATTTGCAATGAACTAAGAAACTAGTAGTATAAATGAAGTGACTTTGAATTTTTGAAGCAGCAGAATAATTTAGGGAATTGCTTAAATGTCCCCGTCACTTCCTCCCATTTATCTATCTTCTCTTTTGTGCCCTCCCTCCCGCTCTCATCTGTCTCTCAGATGAATGGATAACAAAAATGTGATATTTACACTACTCTGCTATAAAGAAAGAAAAACTTGAGGCATGCATAGGTAAATGGATACAACTGTAAACACGATGAAATAAATCAGTATAAGAGAAATAAGTCAGACACACAAAAAAATATGGGGCTTTTAGGGTTCAAATAGACCCTGCTTTTTAATGGAAAGGGTGTGGTAAAGTGGAAGGCCTATAAATTTATTCAAGTGAGTACCTAAACTAGCAGCTCAAAATTTTAACACGTGTTGCTCTCCGCGGCCTGAGCATTAAAGGGTCGGCTGGATAAGGCATGGTGAGAAGTTGGCAGATCCTGAGAGCTGGGTGCCCGAGGTGATCGGCGCTGCACTTGGGCCACAGCTCTGCTGAATCTGCATTCAACCGAGAGAGCAATTGCGGCGGAATGGACCCTCCCAGCTCCTGAACCCGATAGGCTCAGAGGCGGCTGTGACCAGGATTTGTTGGAAGTGGTGGAGCAGAGTAAACTCAGAGAACGCGCTCCTCAGGCAGACTGCGCCAATCTGGACAGCAGTACGGGATCCCTCTCAGAACCCGCCCCCGCAGCCAGCGCCGCGGGAACTGTGGTAGCTGCGGTCAGCAGCTCCTGCTAGAAAGCCAAGGAGGCGGAAACCGCCAGGGAGCGCCAGGATCTCCTGCCGGCACGGATCTCAAAACGGGAGAGCCAAGTGAACACCGCAACAGGATTTCTGAGTCGGGAAGAAGCTCGACCCAGGGATATACATCTGACGGCATTCCTATATGCACGATCTCAGGGTGAGTTGATTGGGTGCCCTGACCGGTTTTTTCTGAGTCGGGAAGAAGCTCCACCCAGCGAGGTACATCCGAGGACCTTTACTGACTGAAGGATCCCCGGGTCGGAAGAGAAGGCTGAGCGCCCCGACGGGATCTGTGAGAGGGGGAGGAGCTCCACCCAGGGAGGAACACCTGAGTGGCCTGTCTGCAAGGTCCCTGGGGCGGCGAGCTGTTTATGTGCCCCAGCCAGGTCTTGGGGTAGGGAGTAGAAGCGGAAATCTCAGCAGACAGCTTAAGGGACATTCTCCCAAAGAGAAAGAATCATTGGAGGAGCCTCTGCAGCAGACCTTTGCCTGCTGCACTGGCTGGGGAATTTATAGCTCCACATTTTGAATCTGATACCCAAAAATGGAAAAACAGAGGAACAAAACACAGTCTCAAAACTCAAGCCCACCCAGAACAAGTTTTGAATGTGAGGATACAGGGGAACCAGGAAGCCACATACCTGCAAGTTATGAAACGATTGCATCCGAAATGAAACAACTCCAAAAGGCCATAAAAGAGCTCAAAGCAGAAATAAGCCACATACCTGCAATGATCTCTCAGGCAAAAAATGAGCTGAAAACAATGATGGAAGAAATGTTCCATACACATAGAGAAGAAACAGACAAAAGATTAGAAGAAAATAGGAAACAAATGGAAACGTTACAAGAGCAATTTAGGAATGAATTCCCAAGAAAGAAACAGGCCCAAAGAGAATGCCAGGATTTGAAAACTTACACTGAAAGCTTGCAAAACCCCTTAAATGAAACTGAAGATAGAATTTCAGAACTTGAAGACGGCATGGAAGCTTATGAGCGTGAAAGGAAGAATCTCATAATATCATCAAAGACACAAGAAAAGTCAATCCAACAGCTCCAAGATGAGGCAAAACGTAACAATATCCGAGGTAAAAGAGTGTGTGAAACAGCAGGAGACCACACAAATGATATAAAAAGAATATTTGCTGAAATAATAGCAGAAAATTTCCCAAACAAGGTAAAAGATACTGAAGTTCAGTTAATCGAGGCATATAGAACCCCAACGATCCATAACCCAAAGAAAAACACACACAGGCATAGAATAGTCAAGATGCCAGATATCCAACAAAAGAACACAATATTAAAAGCTGCTAGAGAAAGGAAAGAGATCACCTACAAAGCAAAGCCCATCAGAATCTCAGCAGACTTCTCAACAGAAACCATGAAATCAAGAAGAGCTTAGAGCGAGATATTACAGATTCTGAGACAAAACAACTTCCAACGCAGACTGATGTATCCTGCAAAACTATCCCTCAAATTCAATGGAGAAAGAAAATATTTCCACAACAAAGAACAACTGAAGAACTTCATGAGTGCCAAACCAGCATTGGAAACAGCACTAAAAGATATTCTAGACACAGAAAAAAGAGACCACAATTCCAAGAACAACAACAGAAATAACTCCCTAAACAGAACAAAGAAGCAGTCAGCAAAAGAAGAAAAACAACAAGTAAATAACATAACCAGAATAAGCCAACATATAACCACGATAACCATTAATATAAATGGCCTCAACTCAAAGTCAAAAGGAAAAGATTGGAAGAGTGGATTAAGGAACACAATCCAACGATATGCTGTACACAGGAAACACATTTTAGTCAAAAGGAAAACCACAGGCTGAAAGTTAAAGGTTGGAAAACAATTCTCCATGCAACAGGTCCCCAGAAAAAAGCAGGGGTAGCTATTATGTTTGCAACCAATGTAAACTTCAAAGCAAAAACAATCAAAAGAGATAAAGAAGGCCATTACATACTAGTTAGGGGAAAGCTGCAAGAGGAAGAGGTACAATCCTAAACATTTATGCACCAAACCATGGAGCACCTAACTTTATAAGTCAAATCTTAACAGACGTAAAAAATCAAATAACTAATAACACTATTGTAATAGGGGACCTAAACACCCCTCTGATGCAAAGAGACAAGTCAACCGGACAGAAACTCAGCAAAGAAATAACAGACCTGAACCAAAAGTGTGAACAGATGGACTTAGTAGGTGTACACACAGTGTTCCACCCCACAACATCAGAATACACATTTTTCTAAGCTGCACATGGGTCTTTCTCCAAAATAGACCACATTCTAGCCGATAGAGCATATCTACCTAAATGCAAAAGAATTAAAATTATCCCATGCATATTATCAGACCACAGAGCAATAAAATTGGAAATTATTGACAAAGAGAACTCCAAAAACCACAAAAACACGTGGAAATTAGACAACAACCTACTGAATAACCAATGGGTCACACAAGAAGTTAAAGAAGAAATTAAAAATTACCTACAAATAAATGAAAACACAAGTACAACATACTGGAATCTGGGGGATGCAATGAAAGCAGTCCTCAGAGGGAAATTTATAGCAATGAACTCCTATACAAACAAAAGAGAAGGAGAACAAATAAATAACCTAATGATACACCTCAAACTCTTAGAAAAAGAGCAACAAGCCAAACCAAGAGCCCAAAGAAGGGAGGAGATTATAAAACTCAGGGCAGAAATTAATGCAATTGAGATGAAGAAAACTCTACAAAAAATTAGTGAATCAAAGAGTTGGTTCTTCCAAAGAATAAATAAAATTGATAAACCCCTAGCCA